>JBCJKH010050543.1:6603-33964 GCA_039877255.1 Loriculus beryllinus | reverse complement strand
CCATGCTGGGCAGGACAGGCATACCGCCCCAGCAAGGCATGATGGGCAACAGCATGCACCAGGGCATGATGTCCCCACAGCAGAGCCTGATGGCCCAGCAGAATTTCATGCTGATGCAGGCCAAGCAGAGGAGCATGTCTGTGTCGGGGGAGATGTATGCCCAAACAGGACACATGATGTCACCTCAGGGCTCCCTCATGGGGCCCCCGCCTCAGCAGAACCTCATGGTCACGCACCAGATGAGGCAGAGGAGTGTCTCCTTGGACAGCCAGATGAGCTACATCCCCGGGCCTGGGAACATGGCAAACCTGCCTTTCTAACCCGGCTGGCACTCAGCTGGGGTGGGGACGGGGCTGCCTCTGCAGACGTTTGTAAACCTTTCTTTGGGGACAGACAGCTGGGGGCCAGCGCCGGTGGAAGACACCACGTGGGATGCTTTTCAGATCGGATTCGCCTCTACACAGAAAACCAGATGTGCAGTAAACTTGATGTGAATTGGGTTCTTTTTCCTTTCTTTTTGGGGAGGGGAGGGTGGAGGGGCTGGGAGCAGGGCTGTCATGCTGAGCCCTGCATGGTGACCAGGGACATCCAGACTCAGTGTCAGTTTGTAAAGTTTTCATTTTTGGTTTTCCTTGTCAAGTGTTCTTCTTCTGCCCCCCCCCCCTTTTTTTTTCCTTTTTCTTTTTTCTTTTCCTTTTTTTCCCCTTTTTTTTTTTTTCCTTTTTTTTCTCTGTAAACAAACAAAATGTGCAAGAGGGTTTTTGGAACTAGCTGTAAATAGGTCGCTGGGAAAGGCAAAACTTGTGCTGGTTTTTAATTGTTCTGTATTTCTGTGTTTTAATAGAAGCCTCAAAACATGTTTTAAAAAAACAGAAACAAAAAAAAAAACAAAACCACATGCTAAAGGCAACAGTGTACAAGGATTGAAAACTCTCCTGAGGGGCAGCAGGAGGATCCCACAGGATGTACAGGGAATTGAGAGATCCCATTGTAGAGTGACTCTGTCAAACCTGTCTTGTTCCCGTGTTCCAAAGGTTTGCATGTGTGGGGTGTATGGCTTCATGCAGATCCTAGGCCCCTGTGGATGCTGTGCTGAGCACACGGCCACAGCCAACGACTGAGGCCTCTCAGGGAGGTCGGAACTGTGGCCATGGTGAAGCGCCACTGGAGCAGCCTCCCAGGATCTGGCTGTTGCTGCTCTGTGGTGAAGCTGCTGTGGCTGAGCTGGGGATGGTGCTGGCCCTTGGGCTGGAGAAGCGGTGAAGATCTGGGCTGTGCAGGTGGTTAACGTGCCAGACCCGAAGGTCTTGACCAGCCATGTAACCTTCAGTCCCTTCCCTTCATGCCCACCCTGTGGGCAGGGTGGTGCAGCGTGTAGGGATAGATGGGCTCCGAGATGAGTGAGGTGAAGCATTCTTGTGCTTCCAGGAGAGGTGAGCTGAGAACCCTGCTCTGCTTCAGCCTTCCTACACCAGTCCTTTACCAGTCCGTCGCCCTCTGCAACTGTGCTGCGCCTCCTCTACCTCTGCCATTGAGTGCTCTCCCAAGTCTTCCTCATGCTTGTCAGTGATCCCTCTCCAGAGTTTCACAGGCAGTCTTTGCTCCACCTCGCTCTGAGCTACTGGCAGCAGCCCTGCTCTGCTGTGCAGTAGAGGTCCAGCCGCTGGTGAGGACCTGTCCCTGTGTGTGATGCTCCATCTTGCTGTAAGAGTTGTCTTGTACGGTCTCAGTGGCACGTCGTCGTGTCCCCCCCCCCGTGCTTCGGGCAGAAGAGGCTGTGCTGTGGCCTCGTTCCCTGGCTGGCAGAAGCTGTTCCAGCGACTCCAGCTGCTCTGGATGCGCTCCACCCTCCCTGTCCTCCGCTCCGTAAGGTCTTCCCGCCCACGGTGCTGATGGTCCCCCCCGTGTTTGCTTAGAAGGGACCGCAGGGTGACACGTGCACTTCCGCATGCACCGCGGTATCTCTGGACCTCTGCAGGGACCTCTGCAGGTTCCAGCATGGAGTACCCTATGGGTACCCGGCAGTGCACTCAGGGCAGGTGACCGCTGAGGGAACACGCACCAGAGGGTCCGTTGTCTCTGCAGAGCCAGCCTTAGCATACTACCTCTCTTGTAACAGAGCTCACATTTCCCTGCATGCTAATGCGGGGAAGAGAGCGCTTTCAGAAAGGGAGATTGTCAACTAGCAAGCAAATGGCGGGGCTTTTTATCGCGTTACAAGCTGTTGAGGAAGGCCGGCAGCTGTCTTGATCTGATCTGTGAAACAATGGAGCCACAAAGTCCAGTGAGGAATACCTTGAAGTCTTGGGTGTTTTGTAGCAAGCAGTACTGGGTGGGAAGCATGTGTCTGGATTTGAGGAAGGCTTTCGCTCTGGTCTCCAGCTTGGTGTGGTTTTGTTGTGTACAGTGTGAGTGCGCAGCCTTTTCAGAGGTGGCAAAATGGGAACAATCCTGGGAGGTGCTCGTCCCTGTCTTGGCAGTTGGAGTGGAGGAATAAACTCCAGGCTAATGAAGTGTGCTTTGGACCTGGGGTGATAGCTGGTTGGATTCTCTATCTGTTCAGAACATGTGTTTCACATGGGAGGTTGTGGCTTTAGCAGATGCAGCTCTTCCTAAGCCTGGCTTGCCTGAAAGGCCATGGCTTCTCTTGGTTGCACTGTGGGGTGTTGGCTGCCTGTATGTTCTTGTAAACATCCAAATACCAGTGCCAGCCCCAAACCTTGCTCATCACCCACCAGCTAGTCTCGCTTAATTTGAAGCCATACTTTTTTCTATGTGGAGGCTTTTTGTTTGTAGACAGCTGTTGTTTTACCCTGGTTGAGATCTCCACGTGTCCGTACCTTCCCTATTGATGGCTGAACATTCGATGGGAGAAGAAGTGCTGCCTAACACCCCTCTGCGCCATGGCCACTCCCAGCTGTGTCTGTGAACAGCAATATGGCAGGAGCTTCTCGAGAAGCTCACTAACAACCAGTTCTTGTTAGACCCAGGCCAGGTTTGCCACCAGCCGGTTGCCCACTGCCATGAGCTGTGTCTAGTCTTGTGTCTTGTAGTTTATTGCTCGGCTTCTCGGCTTGAGTTCTGTGTCCTGACTCCACCTAATCACAGTAAAAGGTTTGCCCATGTTTTAGCCACGATTTCGCCACGTTTTCCAGCTCCAAAAAAAGTGACTGCTGGGAAATTGCATCTTTCAGTATGTCAGATAATCACATGCCCAGAAGTAGCTTTCACGTTGAGGTAATGGTGACTGACCTGTTCTCTGTCATCCCATGGAGAAACTTCCCCAGTCATTTTGTACCATTATATAAATATATATATAAATATAAATATATAAATACAATATGTGAAGACATCTTATTGGTTTTTATTTGAAACAATTTTTAGGCTTGTTTTTGGGTATCTGTGCTGCCTGTAATGTATTGACCTGTTTTATAGGTGCCTTTTTATTAAAAAGACAAATTTCAAAACCTGACCCTGTGCCTGTCTTCAGCGGCCGCGGGATTGTCTGTGGCACTGGAAGCGGATGAGCAGAGCTGAGCTCAGCCAGCATCACCTGCAGCACGTCACAGCGGGGCCGGTGCTTTCAGAGCCGCGGGGAGAGCCCCTTCTCTGCAGCACTCCCAGGTACACGCTCATTCATGCGCTCCCTGGTGCACACGCTCCGCTGCCCACCGTGGTGCACGTGTAGGAGGAAGCTCTGCTGCAGTACCCCAGCTCCGTCTCCTGGGAGGCCGTGGTGACCCCGCAGGAACTGCAGAGCAGCATGCTGTTGTGGGGGTCTTTGTGTCACCCTACTTGGGGTCGCTTCACTGGGGATCAGGGCTTTCTCTGCTCCTCAGGGAAGGGTCTGCCTGTCCTGAGCCAAGCCTTGCCCAGGCCGGCTGGGCTGAATGTAGGCATGAGGGTGGCTTTCCACCAGGGTAGGAGGTGCTGCACTCAGTGCGAGAGGCTCTGTAAAGCAGGAAGTAACTCGGGTCTGGACTGACTCCGAGCACGGCACAGCTGTCTGCAGTGCTGGTGAAGTGAAATCTGAGGAAGCTGAGCTCCGTGGTCTCCATGTGCAAACAGCAACGCGTGTCACAAAGGTGCTATCAACCCACTTAGTGCTCTCTAGTGCATTTCCTTTGTGAAAGTGGTATGATGACAGACAACTGCTTACGAGCATTATACATGAGAAGGGGGTATTTTATTTAACTGCTTATTACAGCCCACCTCAAAACCTTATAAAAGTTTCCCAGAATATCAGTGCTAAAACCTATAGTAAGAATAGATGTGTAACCCATTCACTCTTACTTTGCCTGCAGATTTCCTTGTTACCTTGTGAACACTGTGAGAATTTGACACTCTGTGACTGTTCATTTTGCCAGTAACTTTATTGCGCAGAAACACAGTTCCCATCAGAACCAGGGCTGGGGAGGTGTTTATAATGTGTCTGCAATGGGTTTGCTCACGGGTAGGACTGCGGACCTAGACAGCGAGGGCAGGCTTCAAAGAGCTGCTCTGCTGCTGCTGCTGAGTGTACATGCTTGACTAACTACGGTCACCATTACCTGCCTGTTTTGGCTTTGAAGATGCAGTGCTGCAGGAAGCGGTGGAGGGCTCTTTGTGTAAAAGCCTTATGCTTTTGGAGTTTCGTCCTCCAGTCACAAGTGGAGAATGAGATCTCTGCCTGAGCTGGGCTGATGTAACGTGACCCCTTCCGTAATGACTGGTCTTCCTAGCAGGGCCCTTGGGTACAGAGAAGTTCGGCTGCAGCCGAGCCCCTTGTTAGTGGGTTGAACTTCAGAACTGAGTTTCACGCAAAATTCCTGCTACAAGAGAACTGACGTTGTTCCCGCTTTGCTTAAACAGTGAATGGCAGAGCGCTGTGTACCTACGCCATTGGAGTGAGTTCTGCGACCCCTGAGTGTCCTGTTTCAGTTGCCATGGCCAGCAAGTGGCTGCTGCCTCCTTTGGGCACATCTCTATCAACCCAAGCCAGCAAAGCAGAGACCCGCTGAGCTTTTGTCCTCAGTCCATTGACTTGGCTGCATTTCTTTCCTTGCCTCTAGTTCCCCAGCCTTGTGCCTAGCTCTGTGCAGAGGATGCCTGCAGTCAGTTTTGTGAGGAACATGTGAAAAAATCAGGTTCAGCCTACTCGGGTTCGTCTGGCCCTGCCAGAGTGACCATGGGACAGAGTGTTCACCGACTGGATGGATTTCTACAGGTGTGAGAAGCAGGAGAAGCCACGGAAAAGTGTCTGGTGTGATTGGGGTGTTGGGTGGCTGCCAGGCCTCAGTTTCCTGAGGACTGAAGGAAGTGGTGGGACGCTTGTGAAACCTGGGACTGAGGCCACACACGTGCCACTGGGAAGGCAAGCCCCAGGCGGCTCTGCCTGGTAGGCGGCTCTTCCCAGCTAGAAATTGGAGATAGAGGTGGTGTTGTCCGACTCGATCCCGCTGCCCTTCCTCGTCACCTCCAGGATCTCCTGCAGGGTCTCATGGCTTATGCAGCCAAGCTCCTGCAGGATCCGGAAGAAGTCGTTACGGAACTTGACTCCAATGAAGGCATAGAGAATGGGGTTTAGGCAGCAGTGCGTGAACCCGATGGCCTCTGTCACCATGATGGCCGTATCCAGCTGGTCTTCCAGGAGGCAGTTCTTGGTGAAGGCTTCTAGCTTGGTAAGTGTGTTCAGGAAAATGACAATGTGGTATGGGCTCCAGCAGAGCAGGAAGACGCCCGTGACCAGGATGGCCACACGGACAGCCTTCTGCCTCTGCAGGCGCTGGGACTGACACAGAGCCCGGACAATGGCCACATAGCAGTAACACATGACCAGCAGGGGCATGAAGAAGCCCACAGCATGGTAGAGGAAGCGGGTTGCAAGCCAGGCGTTGTTGCCATCAATCCCAATCTCTGGAAAATAGCAGATGCTGCGGTTGCTGTCATCCGTCCAGACTTCCATGAAGATGAGATCAGGTAAGGTCAAGAGCAGCGAGCAGAGCCAGACAACTGCACAGGTGAGGTGGATGGAGCGGGCTCTGCGCTTGCGGTAGGTGTGGATTGCGTAGACGATGGCCAGGTAGCGGTCCACGGCGATGAACCCAAGCAGCATGCTGCTGCAGTAGAAATTGATCTTGTGGACAGCGCTGAGGATCTTGCAGAGGAACTTCCCAAATACCCACCCAGCCAAGCTCTCCACCACACTGAAGGGGAAGGTGAGCAACAGTGCCAGGTTGGCCAGGGTGAGGTGGAACAGGAAGGTTTCTGTGGTAGTGCGAGACCGTTTGAACCTCTCTAAAATGACCAGGACCAGGGCATTGCCCACTGTTCCCAGCACAAACATCAGTAAGTAGATGAGGGGCATGAAGACCTTTCTGAAGGGGTCTCTCTGGTTGCCGACCACAGATGAGGCTGGGTTGAAGCAGAAGTAGCCCTCCAAAGAAGGGGTGGTGTTCTCGGCTTCATAGTAACCGCTCAGCTCCACCTGGCTCTGGGGAACAGAGAGGCTCTGGTTAACGGAGGGGAGTTTCTGCACACGAGAGCCTGGTCCCTCTGCTGCACCCAGCAGACTCGAGCAGAGGATTCCCACATCCCACAGCCTGTCTTCCTGCCTGCCTCAGGAGGACATGCTGCCTGTCTGCAGTGTGGTGATGTGGGAAGTCCCTCTGGTGCCAGGAGGTGCGGCAGCTCACAAAGAGGGTTGTCCCAGTCTCTAACAGTGAGAGCTGCCCAGTCTGTAATCTCTACCTGGTGCATTTGGGCATGTTCTGCTGTCCAGACAGATGACCAATCTCATCTTCCGGTTCTTGCCATGATACAAAACACATTACCTGCCAGTTGGTGGCTTTTATTTTCTCACACAGCACGGAGCCCTCCCCTACCCATTTCTGAGCCTGACTGTCCCACCCCCCCACCCCCCCCAGTCCTGCCTGCTGCCAGGTAGAAAGGTGGCGGGATTCACCACACAGCGCATCTGTACCCCAGTTACGTGGTCCTCTCCCCTTCTGCTTCTATTCCTCAGAGACCTCGGAGCTGCCTGGGGCAAGGCAAGGTGGGGACAGCAGCAGTGGTGCTCAGGTCGCTCTCCACGAACTCAGAGAAAGGTGTGGGGCGTGTGTTCAAATGTCTCTGAGGCACACCAGTGCCATAGCTATGGGGATGGATGCTGGAGAGAGAAATCAGTTCTACCAGTGAACCCTGTGGTTCTTAACTAATTGCAGTCAGGGCAGGAAAGGGAATCTGAAAACACCACTGGGCCCCGAGACTGACACCAGTGAGGAAAGTGTGATGGAGCCACTACAGATGTGATTCACGCCTGACCTGCAGCAACTCCTCACTAAGTGAGCGGGCTGTCCCCAGGCTGGGGCTGTGGGCAAGTCCCAAGTGGCAGGAAGCTGGAGCCACATGTGGGACAAGCCCACAGATGGTGGCCGTGCTCTGCCTGGCCTTGGGCGCCTCAGGCAGAAGCTGCATGTTCACAGAAGCAAAAAGCTCAAGCACAGATCAGCAGCACAGGAGGCTCGTGTCACCCTGAGAAAGCAGTGATAACTGGGGAGAGCATGGCAGCAGTCACCCTGTGCTCCCCCCGCCCCCCCGGCACGTTCTCTAGAGACCAGTGTGGATACTCCAGTGTCAACCACAGCGGAAGCCTCCGCTCGCTGCTTTCATACCTTTCACTGCCAGCTGTGACTGTTTGCACCTGCTGCTCCTTCCCTTGCCAAGTTCCCAGCTCTAAAACCAGCCCTGCTTTAAACAGCTGTAGAGCTGATCGGAGGCTTTACTCCGCCATGTACCCCTTACCCAAATGGCCATGACCAGCCTTGGGTCCTGCACTGTGCCTGGCTAAAGAAAAGGGATGTATGTGTTTTCTTTCTTGGGCAACCTTCATAGGCAACGCACTGGGTGCCTCTGCATGCAACTGCCCTGGGTAAAGACATGACCCTGCTCCAAACCTCAAACACTTGTGACTGTCTTTGCCGACTGTAGCAAGCCTTTGGTGAGAAACAATTTTATTCCCGAAGAACAATAAATTTTCTGGCTTATGGTACGACATTGGAGATTGGAGATTGCTGCTAAAGACAAAAGCCTGCAGAAATCCCTCCCAAACAAACATTCACCGCCTAGTCTGTACCCAGACCCCATGTCAGGAGTTACCAACACACTCAGAAATCTGTGATTTGTTAGCCAGAGCCGGATCCTTGAATCTGGCTCCCAAAACACCAAAAAGCAACCCAAGAACCTTTGCAATGTGGCACAGCAAGCAAACCAGGCTGCTCAGGATACCTGGCTGGCCACGCTGAACACCTGAAAGGAACATGTGTTGGAATGGGAAACTTCACTGGAGAGAGGTTGGAGGGTTCCAGCTTTAAAGAAAGGAAAAATGATGGGAAATGGCTGGCTTTGGTGGCTGTAGTGGCCTCAGTGACAGTGGGTGGCAGCCTGCACAGTGTTCAAAGGCTCTGGCTGTTGAAGAGTTTCCAGTATCACCTTGCCTGTGGAGCTGAAGGAGCGGAGACCCAGTGCCACTATCAAGACACCATCTCCTTGCTGGCAGCAGGCAGGTAGGGTTCTTACCGTAAGCCACTCGCTGTGGGCAGAGGAAGCGTGTGCTGAGCTGCGCCCGAGGCGTCCTCTCATGTACATCTCTAAGCAGCGATGCACATGAGTGACTGTGGGTGGGAGAGGACAGAGATGAGTTGAAGACAAAGAAAAGAAGATGAAAAGTCAGAATCTGGGCTGAGACAGGAAGGGCAGGGACCCAGAGCTGCAGGAGATGCACTGAATGTGCCAGGCCAAGGTTCTAGGGACTCTGCTGTGACTCCTATCTCTAGGAGCATGCGTGTGTAGGGAAACATTTGCGCAAGTCTCCTGCAACACAACTGCAGCCAGACTGTTGGTGGGTGATGAAGTGGTGTCTTTGTAGCTGAGCAGTCAAGTGCATGCCAAGGAATCCTATTCCTGCATGCTTTTCGTTCAGGGATCCCTTTTCCCCTCTAACCCACATCTTAGACTTACTCCCGTCTCTGCCTGTCAGCTGCTTTTCTCAGTTCCCCACAACTGCCAGTGATCAAAATATTTGGCTGCAGAAAAGAAACAGCTTGTGCACTATTAGGGATTTTCCATGTGAGTCATTCCCTTCCAGCCCATGCTATGGCCGGGAGAATCACACTGCTCTTTGAGAGCCTTAAAACTGGAATTGCCCACATCAGCACAAGTTACTGACAGAGCTTCTGCTCATCTTCTCTCCAGCTGCTGAACTAGGGAAATGTACAAATAAGAGTAAAGCCTCTGGGAACACCACGGTGCCTTATGGAAGCTCCCAGGGAAATGCATGTCACAGACTCCCGAGCACGGGAAGTCTGAGAAAAGGTACAAAACTGTTCTTGCTGCAGCGCTTGACTGTTGGTTCTTCAGAGAAACTAAACGAAACCTGAGGTCTGCTGCAGAGCCACTCTATTACAAAATAAACTCTGAGCTGCAGCATTTGAAAACCAGGCTAATGATAGCGTGGCTCTGGACTTCCCCTTGGATAGCACAACATACTCTAAAAGGTGCAGCTGCTGTCTTGCAGATACTTGCAGACACAGTGGAGAGAACTATGGGGCAGAATACACAGTGTTGTTGCTCCCTATTAGAAGAAGTACTCGCAATTTATCTTCCCCTCTTTAAAAGTTCCCTCCTGTGAATATACTGCCTATTCCTCTTTTAGCAGAACCTGTTCGTGGAGAAGGCAGCGGTAGGAGCATGTGCGGTCATACCCAGGGTTTTCTTGGGCAGAGAGCTCGCACTGGGTTTGCTCGGGCATTGCTCTCCACCAGAGCAGCATGATCACTTGCAGTGCCCTCATCGATCAGGTCTTAAGGGATGCAAGCGGAGATGGTGAGGCCTAAGAGATCACTCCCCCTCTGCCAACAGGAGGGGTGGAAGATGCACAGACAGAAAACAGGCCTTTCAGCCCACCCCAGCTCTACCTTCTCTCCCTGTTATGAAGCAAAGCCAGGCCTGACTCACCAAGTCATAGGTCTCTGATGAGTAGCTGATAGGCCCCATGGTTTCAGGGGCAGAATCCGTCTTTCCTCCAGCAGTTTCAGCAAAAGTTCTTTTTTGGGGTGGGGTTAATCATTTAAGTGTGCAGGGAGGGACCCGGCATGCAACAATACAGTATTTGCAAGGCAAATGAGCTTCTGGCATAGAGTGACCTGATTGATGTAAAGATTAGCATCTTGCTTTATCATCTTTTTTTCTAGTGCTGTAAGCTGACTTTTGAAGTATAGTTTGAAAAATCCACGTTTCTTTGGTCCGTACTAGGGAAGACCCAGAATGTCCACAGGTCTTCTTTAAAAAGAAAGAGGAGGGATGCATTGGGTGGGAGAGATGCTGGCAAGGGAGCTGCGTGTCAGAGACAATCCCTTTGCATCGGGGAACAGCAGCTCAGGACACGGCAGTAGCCCCGCAGCAGGGAAGGGAAGAAAGAGACAAAGGACAGGGCTGTGCTGACCTTGTTTCCCATGAGAACTGGGCAGGAACAGGTGGAATTACTGCACTAGGTGGGTTAACCAGGCATTATGACAACGACTGCTGTGGCAGTCAGAGGAGAGAACAGCGTGGCACCTCCCTCCCACTGTGTCCGCAGACCTCCCATGGCCCCAGGACTGCGTTTTGCTGTCGAGGGCAGGGGTGAGCAACCTGTAGATGCCAGGAACCGGGGAAAGAACCGTCCATGCAAGGAGAAAGAACGAGGTCTCTGTGTCCTCTTGTGCCCGTTTCAGAAAAAAACCGCTTTAATACAAGTTTGTGTGGAACAGGTGGGGGATTATTAGCATTTTCAAGCCGGTGTTTAAGATCCCATTCCTGCTGCGCCTCAGTTTGTCAAGTCCTCGGTTAAATAACAGCTCCCTACAGAGGAAGTGCCGATTTCTAAGCTGTCGCGATCGGCATGTGGCTCAGTCCACATTTTAATGTCATCCGTATGGTGCCACTGAAACACGGGTGACAGCAGAGCCATGGCACCTATCCGGGCCGCTCTTCGGAAACAGGAATGTTTCCGTTATTTCTGCTGCGGTCCAAGATGCGAGCGCGGAGGGCTGCTCCTCCATGCTCCTCCCACGCTGTATTCGGGCTCTCCTACGGTACGGCACGGCACGGCACCGTACGGAACGGCACGGCACGGCACGGCACGGCACGGTACGGCACGGCACGGCACGGTACGGTACGGCACGGCACGGCACGGTACGGCACGGCACGGTACGGCACGGCACGGCACGGAACGGCACGGCACGGTACGGAACGGCACGGCACGGCACGGCACGGTCCCCGCAGCGGCTCTCCGCTACAATACGGTACGGCCTCCGCTGGAGCCCCTTCGCCGGGCGGTGCACAGGTGGCCGCGGCGGGCGCGCTCACGTAGCCAAGCGGGGCGCGCGCCGTGCGTGCGTGCGTGCGTGCGTGCGTGCGTGCGGGGCGGGGCCAGCCTGCCCTGCCGGGAGGGGGTGGGAGCACGGGAGGAAGGAGGAAGCCGCCATCTTGGAGCGTCGAGTCGCCATAACAAGGCACTAAGGGGGAGCGAGAGGATTTTATACCTGGGCGAGGGGGGAGCGCGGCTGGTGGCGGTGAGAACGGGCCTGGGCGCCGGGGCGGGCGCGGGACAGCGGCAGCGGGGAATGGGGGGGGGAAGGGGAAGCGCCGCCGCCCGGCCTAGCTCCGCGGCCTGCCGTCGAGCGGTGGGGCCTGAGTGAGGCCTGGCTGCGCCCGGGGGCCGCGAGCGGGTGGCGGGCTGCCGGCCGCGGCGGGAGCGGCCTGGTTGGGGGACCGGGGCGCGGGGTGGGGCCGCGGCGGCCCTCGCTGCCGGCCGGGGCGGCGGGTGGGGGCCGCTCCATTGTTTGCGGGCGGAGGTGCCGGTGTGGCGCAGCTGCGTTTCTCGAGCGGCGTCGGCCCCGCCGCAGGGTACGGAGGCCGCGGCGCCGCAGTGCGGCCTGGGCTGCCGGAAACAATGGACACGGCGGGGGCTCCTGCGGCCGGATTTGCTGCGCGGCCGCTTTGTGCTGGGGCCCGCCCGGCCTGGTTCTGCCGAGGCTTGGGGTCGGCTGCCGGCTGAGGAAGGGAAAGAGCGAGCGGCGGCTGCCTGACTGCGTGGTGTGAGCCTGGAGAGGAGAGTCGGGCCGGGAGGACGGGTGTGTATGTGTGTGTGTGTGTAGAGACTTTTTGCCGTCGGACTGTCGGTTTGCGAAATGGTGGCGCTTCTCGTCCCGGAACGGGAAGATTGGCTGCGTTCTGTGGGCCTGTGCTCTCTTCTTGAGTCAGTGTCGTTTCAAAGGGTAGTTACGAGCGAGGGAGCTTCAGACACTGAAGGGGTACGTCCTCTACAGTATCGGAGAACTCCTTGGCTTCGGTATTCGGGTCTTTTAGGCAGTTCCGGTGGCTTTTGTGACTCGACCTGATTTTACAAAGTTAATGTAAAGACGCCTCGAAACAGTGGTTCCGGCCAGGAAAGTGACCGGCAGGAAAATCCTAGTTCTGCAAACCGTAAAGAATTGATGTGCTTAGAAACAGCTGGGACGTCTGGAAAGAGTCTGGATTCTTTTTCACCCTTTTGAAATGCTCTTGAGCATGTGTTTTATTCACTGAGGAACTGCGTGGCTTTCGTGGACGCTGAACTTAGGGAGCAGTAGTCTGCTGGTTTTTCTTTGCGTTTTCCCAAGATACGGACGTGTAGTGAGGAGGAATTGTACAGGCAAGCCAAATTTCTTCTGCTTCCAAAGGTTTTGGACTAGCAATGTCTTGGCTGCATTGTATTGTTGTGAGGAGTTTTTTCAGCCCTGGTCTGTCCTGTCGAAGTTGCAGATTTTGTAGTGTCTCTGTATTTTTGCTAACCTTTCTGATGAATACCCACGCGATATTATCTTGTGTTCAAATGTTATCTTCTAATGCAATATGAGTGGTAACTGCCAACTGGAAGGTAACGTCATGCAAGGGACAGAAACAGGAAGCTACGTATCTGGTGTAAATGTATGTTGCTCACTGCT
Source organism: Loriculus beryllinus (assembly GCA_039877255.1). Classification (NCBI taxonomy): domain Eukaryota; kingdom Metazoa; phylum Chordata; class Aves; order Psittaciformes; family Psittacidae; genus Loriculus; species Loriculus beryllinus. The sequence continues at coordinate 20,960 of JBCJKH010050543.1, read as the reverse complement.
TCAGTTCAGGCCCAGTCACTTAGACTTAACAAAACAGGAAGCTACTGTCAATTCATTTTGATGAGGTGGTTAGTTTCACTATTCGAATGGTGTTAAATCAGTACTCAGTTTAAAAGCTGGTGAACTAACTTTCTGGGTTGAAGGAGGGGAAGCATTTTTGGTGGGGTGATTTTCATCTGTGTGCTTGTTTGTTTTTATTGTAATACAAAAATAACATAATTTGTATTTACCTTCCAAAGCAAAAAGAGTGAATAGAGTTACTTAAGGCTTTCATCAGTTCTAACTGGAACATTCACTTGACGTTGAGGTCTTGTTTCCTGCCACACACTTGTGCATAACATTGCTTTGCTGTGCCCCAGAAATGGGGGAATTTCAAGAACCAGCAAAGCACTTGATGTGATTCACGCTTACATTGTTGGGAGTGGTGGGGGTGGTGGTGGGACGGTGGTGGTGTGTGCAGGTAATACTTCTCAAGCAGCTGCTCACTGGAAGGGTGCTGGAAGTACTGCTGTTGAGAGCATCATCTTCGGTGACTGAAGGTGATGGCTGTAGCTTTATAGAAAGGGGAAGAGAGTTTTGACTAGTGTCTTGGAAATTATCCCTGAGAAAATGGAAAAGCAAATGCTGCTACTGCCTGGGGAGAAGTGCCTCCTAAAGTACAAGGTAAATTGATGTGCTTTCCATAGCTAACCCCCCAGATACTAATTGTCAACATCTGCTTCTCTTTCAGATTGAACCAAGTGAATTCTGATATAACTCAACTTTGTTAGAGGGCTTTTTTTTAAAAAAAAAGTTGATCCACAGTGCATCAGAGCAAGTTACTACTTTACTTTTGAGTGACTTACAGGTGCTTGCCTGCATTGCAATAAAGGACTCATATATTGAGCAAGACTTATTTATCTCTTCGTTTTGGAGAGTCTAATAAACTGTTATTACAGTTTCTGTACTGACTTTCAAAGTTTTGAAGTCTAAAAAGACATCTTTAAAAACATGAGCACGGCCAGAACAGAGAACCCTGTTATAATGGGTCTATCCAGTCAGAATGGGCAGTTGAGAGGCCCTGTAAAACCCAGCGGGGGCCCAGGAGGTGGAGGCACACAAACTCAGCAACAGATGAACCAGCTGAAAAACGCCAACACAATCAATAACGGCACTCAGCAGCAAGCGCAGATTATGACCACCACTATTAAGTAAGTGTTTCCGTCGGCTGCCATATTTCAGAGTCATGTATGGGAAGTGATCTTGTGTTCTCGTGTTAAAAAGTTTGCTGCTGCCGCTGTTTTACAACCTTGTTGGTTGGAAGTGTCCTGTGGTGTGCACTATGAAAAGAAAACTGTATTTCTCTGCTGTGGCTTCGCTGTGAAAATTGCCTGTGATGCTTTGCTTTCAAAACTGCTTGTCAGATGTAGCCCATTGAGTGACAGCATCCTGTGTTATTTGCTTATTGAGACTGGTATGAGAGGGGAGTTGGGGAGTGAGAAAGAACTGAATTGAAGACTGAGGAGGAAATGCCCCCCAGTCTCAGTGCAGTTGTGTTTGCTGTCGTTTGTTACAGTTCTTTCTTGCGGTGAGAAATTCCTTAAAGTGCGTAATCTTTTGTCATTGATTTTAAATAGTAGAGCTTGCTCTCCTTGGTGCAGCGCTCTGACTTTAATTCATCAGAGCCTGAGCTAATATGGTACCACTGTGATACCCTACTGCCATCAAACTGGTTTTGGAAGTATGCTAATAAACGTGAGTGTGCCGGTTGGAAATCCCAAGAGGTATAAAAGACTTGGATGGTACGGTAACTTCTTCTTTTTTTGTTTCCTCTGAACAACGTTCTCTTTTGTTTTGTTACGTGATGATTTGTGAAGGAAATGCCAGCTGTTGTCAGAGAGAGCATAATGGAGTACTTGGAGTCTGACAGTAGCTTTCCTCACTCCTTCCCGGTTTGGTTTGGTTTTGTTTTCCTGTTGTCCTTTGTTGGTTTTTTTTTTTTTTGGTTTTTATTTGTAGTGGGTTCCTCTAATGAAATTGATTACTTTAACTCATCAGAAATCCTTCATGACTTCCTGGGATTAGGGAAGAGAAGGGATTGCTCCTTGCTGTACAGTGGCTGTCGAGAGAGGATGCGTGTCTAAATCTCATTGAGGGCAAAAGATGCCAACAGTTGGTCAACAAGTGGAGTGTGTGCTTACTTAATTTTCTCCCCTAAGGTAGTTTTATATCTTGTCGCGTTACTCACAGGTTAAGATTGGATGTTCCCAAGAGATTTTTTTTCTCTTTTACGTGATGAAATATTCCCATGTGGATTTATTATAGTCAGTTTCTGTCATATGACTAAGTCAGTGCTCAGTTTTCAATGTGTGTTCAACTGAATTGATTCAGTGCCCTAAAAATGGGACTTGAATCGTGGCTGGATTGAGATTTCACAAATTCTTTGGGCGTTTGGCAGACTGCTGATTTTCGCTGTTTACAGTTTCCTGCCTGTTGCATCCTGCTTAGCTCAGAGAAGGCTTGAGCTCATGTGTGTAGGCGCTTTCAGTTTTTAGGAGGTGAAAATACGACACGTTCACTGCTGCCCCTATGGAAGTAAAGCTTCAAAATAAAATTATTAAACCAGATTCCTTTTTAACTTGGTTTAATTTTATTTTTGCTCTAGACCTGGTGATGACTGGAAGAAGACTTTAAAACTCCCTCCAAAGGATTTGAGAATCAAAACTTCGGTGAGGATGGTTGAATTACATGAATACTAAATTGAATAAATACTAAATAAAAGATCTGTGAGAAGCTGTGGTGGCAAAATATTTGTCTTAAGCGAAGATTGAAATGCAGTTCAGCACCCGCTGTTTGCAATGAGGAATTAAGTTCTACAGCTGCTTAGGAGAGATGCTTCTCTCAGAAGGCTTGAAAACAATTTGCTGAGGGTTTCTTATTGGTGTTACAGCATAAGTGACAGTTGTTAGTGTCTCTCGCAAGGCGGATTAAAAGGTGACAGTTCACAGCACTGTATTTGGCTACAAAAAGGCTAATGTTTCATTCTCCACTGTCTGATATTGCACATACTAGTGGGAGCTCCTGTATAGTAATGGGAATAGCTTTGTGGTCTTCTTGGATACACAATCTCTCCTTTAGTCAGACCAGTCTGTGTGACCTGATCTTATGGAAGTGCTTTTTTTTATTTTTCCAGGACGTGACCTCCACAAAAGGAAATGAATTTGAAGACTACTGTTTGAAACGGGAGTTGCTGATGGGAATTTTTGAAATGGGCTGGGAAAAACCATCTCCTATTCAGGTTAGGAGACTAATACAAGTTTTAAGATTACTTACAGGTAGCATTTAATTTTTATAAATGTCTTGAAATTCTTGATCTCACTTAAGTGTTGGGTACTCCTGTTGTGATTTGAGAGAACTGGGGTTGTGAACAGTAGAACTTAGTGATTTAGTTGGGCATTAAGAGATTCCTGCCCTCCACCAAGGGCCGCTAAGTCATGCACTGGCTGACTTAGAGATAGGACTGTCTTCTGATTTAGAGAAGTAGATTTCACACAGTGCTGTTAGAGAGTAGAGTTAAATCTGGCCGGGCTGTTTGGTGAGTGTGGCTTACGATTGCTTACCCACTATTTATCTCTCATTGCTTTTCAGGAGGAGAGCATCCCCATTGCTTTATCTGGTAGGGATATCTTGGCTAGAGCGAAAAATGGAACAGGCAAGAGTGGAGCCTACCTCATTCCTTTACTTGAACGGCTAGACTTAAAGAAGGACAATATACAAGGTCAGTTGAGATGGATCTCACTTAGTTGCAGCCAGGTAGTGGTGTCAGTTGCTACGTAGCAGACTTGAGCCGAGGGCTAGTTAACAAAACCGAGGAGCGCAGGTTATCTGCTTGTACTTCCAAAGAAAGTTAAAGGGGAGCAGGGGGGATGGAATTTTAAAAGCCCCACAGTTGCTTTCAAAAGCTTGAAGTAGAAGACATCTTCTGGACTTTACAGTCTTGCTGCGGAGCGAGAAGCCAGTGTGCTGGCCAGGAGACTTGTGTGGAGGGGGTATTGAGGGACAGAGAACCCTTGCACAGAATTTGCCTTGTTGTAAGCAGTTTCTAGGTCTGCTTCAGGATACCCAGAGCAGGACTCCCCAAAGCAACTGCAGTGTAGCTTGTGTAAAGTGCCCACTTCCTCTAAGGATTAATGTTTCAGGTACAGTGTCTTCTAGTAACTCATGCTGATACTTTTAACTTTCAGCAATGGTGATCGTTCCCACCCGTGAACTAGCCCTGCAGGTCAGTCAAATCTGTATCCAAGTCAGCAAACACATGGGAGGTGCCAAAGTGATGGCAACAACGGGAGGAACCAATCTGCGAGATGATATAATGAGGCTCGATGATACAGGTCGGAGCACTTTTACTACACTTCAGTTGCTGTTTGTTCATGGCTTTTACAGTGTGGCAGTGGAATTTCTGCTTGTTGTTATTGTTTGCCTGTTACAGAACAGACTACCTCTCGTTCGCTGTTTGTATGCCGTCATTCTCTCAAAGTGTTTGTATGAAATATGGCTGTGAATGCCAGAAATGTTGTTTCAGTCGCCGTAACCATTTTTTTTTTTTTTGCTCTTCTAACCTTACAGTGCATGTGGTGATAGCTACCCCTGGGAGAATTCTCGATCTCATCAAGAAAGGAGTAGCAAAAGTTGAGCATGTCCAGATGATAGTATTGGATGAGGCAAGTTGCTCATGTTAAATGTTTTGGGATTTTAACACCGAGTTAAAGCAATGATGTGTCTCAGCGAGTCTCCTCATTACGCACAGCAGCAAATCAAACTTTGCTTAGAGACACCGTAAGGTTATAGATCATCCACTTCTCAATATTTTTGAGAAGGTCATTTGGCAGAACTTTTCTTCACATTAACCTTTTAGAACAGCCTTTCCTGTTGTCTTTGCTGCTCCTGAAGAATAGATTAATGCTCTATTCTGAAAGGAAGGAACACATTTCATTTGGTTTCAGTTTATAATGAGTGAGCTGTGCTCATGTAGAAAACTGATACATGAACATCCGGTAGTGTATGGACTTCTGAGTGAGTGGTGGAGAAAACAGTTGTGTGAAAACTGTTGGATGACAGATGGGAACCCACATAACTTTTCAGTTGAGATGCCAATTCAGTTCTCCTGAGTTTAATTGCATTTAAGGCCAAGTGCTGAAAACCAGGAGAGGGTAGACTTCTTTTACTGATGAACCCTGTCTCCAGCAGCTAAGGCAAACGTCTTCTGGAGCGCTATGTGTTCCAAAAGGGATGAGCTCACCATAAGGCTCCAGGTGTTTTGGTTTGGTTTGTTTTTCCCCCCCCGTATGGTACTACCGGAAGACTGGATTCTTGCACCATTGATTTAACTTACTCTTTATTATTTCTATTGTTACAGGCAGATAAGTTGCTGTCTCAAGATTTTGTTCAAATAATGGAAGACATTATTCTCACGCTACCTAAAAACAGACAGATTTTGCTCTATTCAGCCACTTTCCCTTTGAGTGTACAGAAGTTCATGGTGAGTGCAGATCCTCCCATATATGCACGATGGTGGTGACGCTGCATGTGAAGTGTGTGAATGAGTGGTGCATAGCTATCAGTGCTTGCTTGTTTGGTTTTTTTTTTAATGGAACCAAATTCCACTGCTTTAATCTAAATTAGCTGAAGTCTAGGACAGAAGCTTGAAAATAATTTTTGGCCTGCAGTAGCATTAATGGGAGAGCAAGGTACACACAGCTCTTGCCTAAGAGGTGCTCCTTTCCACTTGGTATGTCAGTTAGTTCCATCTGCGCTGATTTGCTTCTGGAGGGTGCTCTGTTCAGCCCAATTGGTCGCGTTGGTGCAAGTACATTTACAACTACTCCTTGAAATTTTACCCGCCCTGTTTCACATGTAGAATGAAGAGTGAGTGGTGGGGTTGTGCATTCTTGGCATGGAGGAAGTTAAATGTGCCAGAGGGTAGGTAGTACTTCCATTGTTTTGCATGCAGATTTGCCCACTTTATTTGTATCTTTCTTTTTCAGAATTCCCATTTACAGAAACCCTATGAGATTAATCTGATGGAGGAGCTGACTTTGAAGGGAGTTACCCAGTACTATGCCTATGTAACTGAACGTCAGAAAGTACACTGCCTAAATACGCTGTTCTCCAGGGTAAGTGGTAGGGCTGGGTCAAAAATGTATCAAGGCATTTTGCCTTTTGGAAACACAGATAAGACTGAGAGTGACAGTCTTAAAAAGACTGCTGGACAACACTTTTTCCTTGTCAAAATGTGCTATTTCACTGAAGCTAAAACCAAGTGCTTCTTGTCTTGCACCTCTGTACAAAAGAGAAACTGTGTGAATTACCAAAAGCATACCTACTTTGCTTTCTTTCTGGGAGGGATTTAAACTTGCATCTTACTGCAGAATCACAGAATGGTTTGGGTTGCAGGGGACCTTGAAGATCATCTAGTTACAACCCCCCTTGTTTTGGGTTTTTTGTTAGTAAAATGCTGCATTTACTGAGTGTTGTTACTTATATGTTCAGCTGCAGATTAACCAGTCGATCATTTTCTGCAACTCTTCTCAACGGGTTGAATTGCTAGCCAAAAAGATCTCCCAGCTGGGCTATTCCTGCTTCTATATCCATGCTAAAATGAGGCAGGTGAGTATAAAGTCTCCAGTGATATATTCCACACCACCTCAGGCTTTCCTGCACAGCTGAATTGAGTCTTGTGCTCGCCTTGAATTGCATGTTCTTTGAAAACTGAAACATGTTGGTCTGGTGTTGATTTGGTTTCAGACCACCCTCCTCCCCACCCCCCAAGCCTCTTCCCAGGTCATTCAGAGCATAGCTGGTCGTTTGGTGTTGGCTCAGGTTAGTTAGTCAGGTTAGTTGGCTCAGGTTAGTTAGTAAGCATAGACTGTGGCCGGAAGGCACAGTTATGGTAGTTTCTGCCTTGCTTTTGCCAGCATAGGGAGCCATGGCAGACCACAGAGCCTTCATTGTGGTAAGCGTACTAAAAGATGTCAGAAGGTTGAAGTGATGCATGTGATTGTTTTAATTTTGAATGTAAAGGAGACTCACTAATGGTGACAAGGGGGAGGCATTTATGAGCTCGAAGGTCAGTGTCTGTGACTTGAATATACCTGGAAGTAAGGGGTGTGGGTTTTTTGTTTGTTTTATTCTTGATTTATATATGTGTATGTGTATTTATTTCCAGGAGCACCGCAATCGTGTGTTCCATGATTTCCGAAATGGATTATGCCGCAATCTTGTTTGCACTGGTAAGAGTTCCTAAATATTTTCCTGTTTGTAACGGTTGTGATAGAAACGAATTAATAACCATTAGCCCGGGTATAAGAGGTCACTTGATTTGTCATAAAACAAAACAAGATGTTTTGGTAATTTCCCTTTGTCAAGCCTGAGTTTAGCAGGATGCAGTGCTTCTTTAGCCCTGTAGTTTTTTTGTCTTTTCTGACAAACCCTGAAGGTACAACTTGTAAGTGAATCATTTTACTGTGCAGGTATTTTCTGCACTAGTTGTTTGCTCTGTGTTTTCACATGTTTTATAGTTGTGAATGGCCTGTGTATCATCAGAGTTTTCTGTTGTCCAGCCTGTTTGGGCAGTGCTGTGGCAGTGTCTGCTGATCCTTGCGCTTGTCTGGGTCAGGATGTAGTTCAGATCTCAAGTCTGTTCTGGCACTGGCAGGGCACAGTGGTGTGAGGAGATGCGTGTATAAGATGACCTGCTCAGAAGCAGTCTGGTGTGGAAAAAACAAGCTTTGTGCTAATTACTTTTTTGGCATAGATATGCAGATCTGGTGTTTTGGTCATTCTTCTGATATTACTCCTATTTATATGGGATCAAGAACAAGAAAAATCCGTAACAGACTTGTGTGTGAAGTGTCTTTGGTACCGGGGAAACTTGCATCTGGAAACCAGTGCAAGCCACTGTTAATCATTGTTAATGTCACCACCCTGAATGCTGGCAACATTTCATCTAACTGAAACTAACTTTCTTCATGACCTGCCTTGTTTCTCAGATCTGTTTACTCGAGGTATTGATATCCAGGCTGTGAATGTGGTGATAAACTTTGATTTCCCAAAGCTGGCAGAGACTTATCTCCATCGTATTGGCAGATCAGGTGAGATGAAAACACCATTTGGGTGCAGTTTTGTGGATGACTGTTACGTTTCTTAGGCTTGAATTGGCTTCTGGGTTTTATGACTGTTCCTGAGAATTATTTTAGGTAGCATTGTTTTTTTTTTTTTCTGACAAATTTTATTTTTTTTTCTGACAAATTTATTTATCATCTCAGATGGTTATTCTTACAAATAACTAAATGAAGAGCTGTTGTCTTGAAACCAGCCTGAACAGCCTAAAGGGGATGGGGGGAAGGTGTGTTTTGCTTTAACTTACTAGTGCTCCTGTTTGCAGTTTGGGAGAATTCTGTACAGAAAGCTTAAGCTTCTGTAGTGACTGAAGTAGTTTTCTTCTGCGAGTGTTTCTCCAAGATTATGTTTCCAATATCCAGACATTAGCAAAATATACTCTTAAGGAAGGCAGTGAACAGAGGAGGTCTGTATATTTGAACTTTGTCGTTAAGGCTTTTTCAGAAGCTCTATTATTGAAGAAGGGCTGGACCTGCATAATGTGGAGGGCTTTTTTTTTTGCAGTCAGTGAGGTTTTGTCAGAGCATTTTAAACCTCCTGGGTTTTTGTGTTCTTACAACAGTACAGAACTCCGTACCAAAAGCTGGCGTGAAAGTTGTAGAGACCTGTGGTGGGGTCTGGACTCGATTTTTATCAGCAGAGAGCTGAGTTTTAGTCACTGCATAGTGGGCAGGCTATTTCAGTCAGCCTTCTGTTACTTAATTCAGTTGTCTGTTTTTTTGTCAAGGTCGCTTTGGTCATCTTGGCCTGGCCATCAACTTGATCACCTATGATGATCGGTTCAACCTGAAAAGTATTGAGGAGCAGTTGGGAACTGAAATTAAGCCCATACCAAGCAACATTGACAAGAGCCTGTATGTGGCAGAATACCACAGCGAACCTGTAGAAGATGAGAAACAGTAAGCATGTGCGTATGTAAATGCCTTCTTGGTTAGAGGAGGTGTGTTGGATGAAAGAAGAGCTGTTGTGTCAATGTTATTGCAGGGGGAGGGAGAAACCGATATGCTGAAGAGGCTCTGATTGTGAAAACAAGGGTTTGAAAGAGACTCTTGGTCCAAGGAATTCTGGGGATGTGCTGAGGCTGGGAGCAGAGGGTGAGGGATTTTTAGTTGTTGGAATTGAAATGCTGGCCATATGCTAAGGAGACCAAAAATGGGGGAGAAAGGGGCAGGGGAAATGGTGTTTGGAGAGGCTGAGCTGGCTACTGGCAGCCTAAGGAATTCTTCTGTATCACTTAGCTGAAATGAGAAATCATGTGAGGGGCAGAGAGGAAGGTGGCCCTCAAAAAGGGGAAGAGAGAAGATGAGTAGCTTTCAGAATGGAGCTCCAGAAGAAGTGCTGAAGCACCTCACCAGTTAGAGGGCACAGGCTCAGGCTGAAGGTGCTGCATCTTCTGCATCCTTTGGTTCATGGGACTCCTGGCAAGTGAACTTGTGAATAGGTAGTAAAGCTGTAGTTCAGCTTTGCTGCCACTCGAGGTCGTCTTCATAGCTTCAGAAGAAAATCAGGCTTTGGTGTCAGAGACTCCCGAGTGTGCCCTTTCTGAGCACTGCCTGAGGAAGAACTGCTCGGGCCAGTGCTTTGACAAGAAGACGACTTGCCCTGGATTGCAGTCAAGCAAAACAGCTTTAGGATGACGTTTGCTCTGGTTTTAGCCAAGACACTGCACAGTGCAAGACCAGATACGGTATAGTTTGGGTTGGAAATTGCTCTCTTGTGTGCTCTTTTTGGAGATGGTGAATTAGAGAAACCCAACAAAGCTGCTGAAATTCCTTTTAGGTGACAAAACCAAAAAGTGGTTGTAGAAGTGTTCTAACGCTAGCGTTCAGGTGTCCCTGCGTCTCTTCTGTGAGCTCAATCCAGGACAGCCCTAACTGGTCCTGCCAAGCTACTTGCAGCCTCTGCTTTGGTTTCTCTGTGTTTCATAAGTATATAAAACCCCTCCCAAACCTAGGTGATGAACTTGGAAAAGGGCTTTTGTCTGGCTTCCTTATTTGAGGGGAATGTTGTGACCTTGCCAGGGAGCTGTTTGCTGTTTCTTGAGGGACAGGAAGCCAGCAAGGTGGTTGTGCTCCATAGGTATGGTAGGGCATTAGCGGCACCTTTTTCTGTGAGGCTGTGGTTGGGGTTGAGTTGTTCAGATGTCCTTTGTGTTTACAGAGCTCCCACATAGTTGGTGTGATTCATTACCTGGGGTCTGGGTTTGCATAGATTCGGTTTAACTGTGGGTGTTGTGTTTGTGTTTTTGGCTTGGTTTTGCAGGCTTTGATTACGCATGCCAGAAGGTGAAGCCCTTTGATCCAGATCTGTGACACATCGTTTCTCTGGGGATACCCTTCTCTTTGTGGGTTTTTCTTCGTCTTTTCATTTCGGAACTATGAAGACTAAAGAGCTCGGCCTTTTTTTCTTTTTAAATTTGGCAGCAAGGAAGAAAGAAGATAAAAGGAGGAATGTCTTTTTGTTTTTCCACTCGTTTGCACTGCGTGCTGATTGAACATTAGTTGCACTAACTGCTGGTTTTAAATTCTTTTGGTTTTGGGTGGGAGGGGCAGCAAGGGAGGAAGAGAAACCCTGGAAAGAGAAGAACCGCGATGAACACGAGCTTGTCAGCTATTTCAAATTCTTCAACCGTCGACTGAGTGCATTTCAACTTCTCCCTGGTTACTCATCTGTTTTTAAGCTAAAGAGCTTGTTACTTATTCGTGCAAAGTGCCTTATGCTATGAGACCGTTCAGAATATCACCTTTACGACAGCCCAAGGAATCAACAGCCGTTTTTGGTTTCAGGTCAAAGTTCCCCTGTCTTCCCCCTCTCCTCCTCCCCAAGTACTCAAGCCCAGGGCTGGGAGGTGAATTGTATTGGGAATACTGCTTTTTTTTTTATTTTTTATTTTCTTCAACTTTATTTTATTTTTTTCTTTAATTGGAGGAGTTGATATGCATCTGCAGTTCACCCACACTGTAAATACCTGTATTTAAAACGAAACCAACTTAAAATCTGGGCTGATTAGGTGCAGCGTCATAGCTCCAGAAGGGAAGAGTAGCCTGTCATCCTTTGCAGGAGCCATAAGAAAAGCCCTGTGCTCTAGCAGAACACTACAGACTGGCTTCCATAAGAGTCTCCATTAGTAGTTAACAGCACTTGATAAGTAGACTTGTTTCAGAGCCGTGGTCCTCTTTCCTCTGGTGCAGTGTGTCCCATAGAAAATCAGATGTGTATATTGTACAAACTTTGTAAATATGATTTTTTTTTTCTTTTTCTGTTTGGGTTCATATATAGTTTTTTCTTTTGTGATGAAGGTTGCTGGGGTTAAAGGGATTAGACTGATTATGGGAGCAGCTTATCGATGAGAGGGGCTCAGTTTTCTGCAACACTAAGCAAGGAGAAGCGCTCTGACCTCCATGAAGAGCAGGCCTCTACAAGCGTCTCCCGTCCGGGTTGGTTTGCTCTGATGCCAGCAATGCTGTCCTGTACCGCTCATATGGAAGAGATCACCGGCGGATCTCCCAAGCCGCCCGGTCTGTAGCTCAGCCTGCTGGGAGATGCTCTTCGATTTCCCCCTTGGAAACTTCTGGAACTTGACAAGCTCGGAAGGGGGCCATGACCTGTGTTCCACCGTGGCATGAGGGAAATCCAGCAGTGTCAGCGTTGCTGCGCAGCGTGTGCGTAAGGCATGGATCTGGGTTTAAGAGAAACTGTAGAAAACCAATTTACGCATGCATAAACTGACAGTTCTGGAGCTGTGTGGGACCGATGACTTCCTGCAGCATTGTGCATTTTCTGCCCAGAGTGGCCTCTGTGCAGACTTGTGAGCAGGTAAGGGCAAACCCCTGTTAGTGTTAGAAGCCGCAGAAAGCTGCTTTCCATCTCCTCTGTTTGGGCACGCGTTGCTGTCTGTCATTTTGCATTGTATATTGCTGATGAGTGCTTTCTGGTTGAGTAGTGTTGCTTTAAATTGTGCCCCTCCCAACATGCTTGATGTTTGGCCTGATCTACAGGCAAAAGGAGTGAGACAAATCAGAAACCGTACTCTTTTTAAATTCCCTTTAAAATTCACCAGTGCTGTCAGGAGGCACCTGGATGAATGCAGTTCCTTTTGCTCAGTCATTTATCCATGTCAGATGCTGTGTTTGCACCACGCTCACTGACCTCTGAGGCAGGAGGTAATGGTCCTGCGTTCTTCTGTTTGGCCTTTGTTTCTTTTTTTAACTTGGAGGAAAGTAGCTTGGCACTCCAGGCGGATGTGGCCACCTGTGTCCTGGAGGATCATAAGCAGAAGCCAGGTGCCTCCTGACAGCAGCTTTACGAGATGCAAAGGTCTTTGTGTTTGGGATTTTTTTTCTTCCTTTTGTCGACAGTGACTCCATAATTGTAGCAAATGCTGCACTAGAGTACAAAGTCAAGAGCTTGGTCACAGGCACTCTGTGAGCCACACAGCTTACATCTGACTGGCAGGTACTAAATGTAAACAATTCTGGGGTGCTTTTGGGGGGGCAGGGGGTGGGAGTTTGTGGGTGGTAACTTTGACCAAAAGTAAAATTTTGCTCTTGTACTGCAGCCAGCTTACGATTTTTCAGAGAGACCGAAGAGGGATTGTTTTAGTGTGAAAAGAAGACATGAAAACTGTAAATACAAGTTGTGTATCTTGCCAGGGCACCCACACATAACAAGAACAGGATAGCGATGTCGAGTCAGACGTGTGTGCTCTGTGGATTTGTGGTAGGTTAGCCTGGTGCTGTGCGTTGCTGGTCCCTCTGGAAGCACAGAACTTCTGAAAGTATTACTTTAAACTTCAATGCCTCTCAGTGAGGATTGGCACTTAGCAAAACTATCGGGGGCACCGTGTTTAGGTGGCTTCCGGTCATGAAAGAAGCAGCCTATCTGTGGTGCTAGTAGGCCATCTCTAACAGTTGCGATCTTGCAGATGGAAAGATGCTCCAAAGGACTAGGATAATCCTAGTTTGTTTTTTTTTTTTTTTGTTTGGTTGTTTTTTTTTGGGGGGATGGGGGTTGTGGGTTTTTTTTTCTTTGGTTTTTGGTTATTATTTTGTCCCCCTGCCCACGAGCTAAAGCTTGTCCTCCTGAGATTTACTCGCAGGCGAGCTCCTGTGTTTTCCAGTCACGTACTGGCCTTTAACTGTCTGTGTTAGTTGGAGCCCACAGCAGTGAGCCCCAGGTCAGACATTTCCTCTCACAAAGCTGACGTGGATGCGAATCTGATGGGTTCTGCACGTTTCCCCTCGGAAGTCCAGGCGCTCGCTCTGTGAATCTGCTGCCGCTGGGGCTTTGCCGCTGGATGAGGCAGCCATGCAGGGGGTGATGCGCATCAGCAGCAGCTTCCTGGGGAGAAACAGTGGCTGCTCTCTGGCTTTGCACCATCAGGAGAGCACTGCATTTGCTAGAGGGCTTGTCCCAAGGGGGGGTGGGGGGGTGGGTTGGTCTCAAATACGTGTTTCAATTTCCAGAATGAGATGGGAGCATCTTTCCTTTGCCCTCTGTGACTTTAGGTGTGGGTAAGAACAGGGAAGCTCAACATGAGTTCATGTTGTGTATGTGTTGGTATCAAATCATCTCATTCTGATGTTTTGTTCTTTATTTTTACTTGGGATGGGGGGGGGAGGTGTCTGCTCCAAGGATTTAAAAATGCTTCTTTAAAAACGCACTTGTCTGGTTGGGTTTGTTGGTTTTGATGCACGGGACACAGACCTGAGCGGATGGCTGTTGTGGAAGGTCACGGAGGGGCCATGCCACATCCCCCAAGCTGCCATTGCGGTGGTTTTGGTGGTTCTCCCAATGCTCGGCTCTGCAGTACCCCTGGGGCTGAGCAGCTGCTGTCTGCTGAGAACAAAGTGCATTTTGTTCGCAGGAACTCCAGTGGTGTGGCTGCCATGGTCAAGGTTGGGCAGCAGCAGTCCATGTGGGGAGTTTTCCGATTGCTGTGAACTTTGGGTCCATCTTTTGTGAATCACACTTGATCTTTGTTGTAAACCAGGTTTCTGGACCAAAAAGTGCGCTTCTGACCTTCAGTCTGAGGCTTTATGAGGTTATCAGACAGCTTGTGCTTGGGTTACTGTTGTGTTGCTAAAGTGTCCCTACATGGAAGCATTGTTAAATTTTGTTGTAGACAAGTTTGGGAAGGGTAAGGAGGGGGGGGAGGGGGGGGGTTGGGGGGGGGAGGGATGGGCTTATTAAGATACAGC
>JBCJKH010050542.1:0-49243 GCA_039877255.1 Loriculus beryllinus | reverse complement strand
ACAAAAGCTGAGATTTTAAGACAGTGCAGCCATTCTTTCAAATATTTAAGGAGCTTAAGGCACTAAAATTAATAAAAATCAGCAGAAGTCCATGGTTAGAATGTAGCTAAAGTTCATAAGATTTGAATGTTTCACAGGATTTTTGCTATCACAACTGAGAAACAGCAAGCTACCTACTTGAATTGGTTCAGCAATAAATCCAGCTATTGTCTTTGGTACTGAGGTATTCAGAGTATCTTTAAACTGTTCAATGTACTGGTCCTTTGCATGACATACACCTGTTCACAGGGGAATAGTTTATATTTACTTTAAATGACACAAAATTAGCTTCAAAACCTGCAATTACATATCTAATCAACAAGTATTACCTGACAGCATATTAAATATCACCTATCAAAAACACAATAGAAGGCTAAACAGTAAAGGAGAGAGTCTCTTATTTTCTCTTAAACCATTTATACTCTAAGTAATGACAAAACAGCAAGGCAAAGATGACAGATGATGTTACACGTTGTACAGGTCAGTAAGATGTAGGATAGAGACAGCATTTGTGAATCACCTACATAAGCAGAAGGAATAAGCACTTTCTCAGGGGTTAATAAACATTAGTGTAAGACATGAGAAATCGTTAGCTTAGTGCAAGTGTAAGGATTCTGGAAAATACAGCTGCACATCAGTTTATACTGAAATAAAGAACAGTACAGCTAATGCTACCATCCACTATGGAGGGCAAAGCTAGAAAAAAATCACTGTTAACATACGCACGTGAACTAAAATACTACAGAGTGCTTGTTGAAACTGCACAAATAATTCACTGTAACTGTTGTTAACAGGAGAGCAGTAGAAGGAGCTTTCACTTTGTGCTGTGTGTAGAATGGTTTGCCTCATGGCTTTTCACGTATCATGGACTACAGGTTGTCCTTGCTATTCATTCATATTACTCCAAAACAGAAGCTGGAGAGCTATCAAAACTTCAGAAACAACTGTTATGGTCAGTGCTGGAAAACACCAATCAACACTTCTGTACTTTCAGATGTGCCAAACTGAGTTCCACAGCTTCCAGACTTGACAAAATCCTGGAAACAAAGGCTGGGATTTTAAGAACAGATCTTTCTCAGTGGGAAGCAGATGCTTTATGCCCTCTGCAATATTTTCTTTGGTCGCTCTTGCAAATTCTACCCAGCTATCTCAGCCTGTTTCCAGAGGAGAGCTGCTCCAGTCCTCTGAGCATCTTTGTGGCCTCCTCTGGATCTGCTCCATGTTCTTATGTTGGAGGCTCCCGATCTTTTGAGTTACGTGGATAGGTCACAGTCAATGGCTGGTGATGGCAGAGAAGATGAAGGACGTATTGGAAATGCTAGAGGACTGGTGCTCTGGCCGTCAGCCTCCTTGCTCCTAACCCCAGGTGGCAGCCATTGGGCAGGAGGTGGCTGGGGGTCCGGAGCACAGGCAAGAACTTGCCTCTGCTGGGGCAGGAATTGGGCAGAGGGGGTGAAAAGGGAACCAGTTGCTTCGTGGTGCAAGAGGAAGGGGCACAGAAAGATACGTTCAGGCAAAGTACATACAACTAAAGTAGGGAATTCGTTGCCCATGGGCTTAAGGGATCAGTGGATTCAAGTGTGTACTGGTCAAATGGGTTGGAAAAGAGCTTTTCATGGCTCTGGACGTGATGCTTTCAGTGCAGCTGCAGGAAGCCTCACAACCAGCGGTGGAGGATGGCTGTGCCTGGGCAGCACTGTCACCCACACCTGGTGTTTCAACACTCTCCCCAAGCCCACCACCATCAGCAGCAAGCAAGCCTCCTTGGTACTCTGTGCTCTGGCTCGAAGGCACCAAGAGGAGAGCAGGAGGAAGGACAGGCGCGCACTCCCCCACTTCCGCAGCAGCCTTCGCTCGCAGTGCAGTCCTAAGTCTCAACGTGGAAAAAGAACAAAAAGGACCCATCCTCTCTTGTCACAATGACAGCGACACAAAGGGAGCCGAGAGAGGTGATGAAACCACTGCAGCCAGCGCTGCTCTTTCCGCAGCGCGTGGGTTCAGAGGCGCGGGGCCGTGTGGGAGTCGATGGAAACGGGGCTGTGCTGTGTTCAGAAACCCAACCAGAGCTCTGCTTCCACCCGGGGCTGTGTCATCCTCATTCGCCTTGTTTCAGGTGTAGATAAGACTTCCCTAAAACACCTGATGGTGCTTCTGAACGGCTTCAGGGCCTCAAGCGTTCCCTGAGACATTCCCTGGGCTTGTGTTCTTGCCACAGTACCTTCTCTTAGCATGAAATGAAACCTGGGTCAAGTTCAAATGAAGCTCTGGGTCAAAAAGCCACTTGTTGCTTCAGCACCAAGCCTGCCTAGTGAGGTTGTTGGCAGAGACCTCAGTGCTTTGCTTCTCAGTATAACAACTCTCTTGGGGAAGAGGTGCTTCTTGAGCCACCAGAGGAAATACTTCACGCAGAATAAGGGGATGTTTTGGGGTTATTTTTTACTCTCAGTTATTCTCATTCAAATTCCCAGTCCAGTGCTGCAGACCAGATTTATTACTCGCATGCTCTCCTGAGATAAATTTTCCATGGGAGTATCAGGTTCTTTTGTCTTTGAACAGGCTAAGGAAGACCTGCAGCCAGAGCTGAGCAAAGTCCAGGTGAAGAATCAGATCTTGCCTATCACAGAGCTCATAGCTGGGCAGCAAAGTGGTCAAACAGTAAGTGCTCCCTGATGCTTCAGTGGCCGGGTATTACCTGCCTTCCTTCTCCAAACCCTGTGTGCCATGTGTCACCCCCACTTGAGGCTTTCTTGGGTGGCAGAAATGCAGCAGAGCATCTCTCTGCTGGTGTGCGGTTGCTCCAAGGCTCAAGCATGGGCAGATATCATGGATCCTGAGCCATTGACAGAGCATGAAAATACACCTGCCCTTAATCTAAGTAACGTCTTGATGTCTGTGTCATCATCAGGCGAGGGCTTGTGAGACCTTTGTGGTGGAGAGCATGGCCCAAGCTAACCCCACATGGGGCAGAGGTGCTGTTGCAGGAGGGGACAGGCAGGTCTCTCCTGAGCGTGGCTCGTGTGAGCAACTGTGTTACACCAAGCTTCCTGTAGAAAGAGACCGTTAAGACTAATAGGAATAAACCACATTGCTATGGCAGCAGATGAAACGGCTCGTGTGCACCCACAGCGTTCTCTAGGTGGGAAAACTGAAGCTTATTGAGGTTTTTCTTACTGAACAATTTCTGAACTTCTGACACCACTTTGTGTAGCGTCTTTTCCCCTCAGAAGCTAAAAGTAGCTCTGTGGGGTTGTACAGGGCCATCCTGCTCCCCTCCCACAGGGACAGAGGCCTGAAAGGACAATGATGGGCTTGTGCTGGAGCTAGCCTTCAGTGAGAGGAGTTCCCTGTGTCTTGGTAAGCATCTGGTGGGGGGCAGATGAGCTGCTGCACTGTTCAGGGAAGTGTTTTGTCCCTTTGTGAGCCAGTGTTCTGTTTTTCTCCCCAGTGCAAGAAGAAGGTGAAAACCATTCTGAAAAGGCACCTGAAATGTTCTACAGGTGATGGAGAGGGGTCAGCATCCAAATGCTGACACATGTTGGTCTGTGTAAGTGTGCATTGGGGATGCAGGTAGTTACAGACAGGAGAGTTGGCCAAGAATTACATTTAATTAGTTGTTTAAGGATTTTTTAATCGTATACAAAAGGAAATAAAAAAAAATACTATTTCATTGCTGTGAATGAATTACAATGTGCTTCATGGTTTCCATGAATTATCCGTCCTTACCCAGCAACATACTCAGGTACAGAAACACTGGCTCAGACTCCTGTGGAGATGAGGAGGTGGAGTTTGGGTTTATGATATAAAAGGGTTTTTTAAAAGAAAACAAGTCCTTGTGTTCCACCACTCACTGGGATTCACATTTTTTCTACAAAATATATTTTTTTTTTCATAAATTATAAACCAACATTTGCATTAAATAAAGCCTAATACCATCACAGTATTTTTGCATTTCAAAACGTAACATTTCCGATGTTCACAGAAAAATCAGTCTTACAAAAGAAGGTGCAAATGAAATGCCAGTCCAGCCCAAACCTTCTGTTACTTGCTTTTAAAGGAATTGTTATTAAAAATACCTCCATGTCTGAGCCTTTCATAAAACTCTCTCATAGCCTGTTGGGTGGCACGTTTGACTGCTTACAGTGAGTTTCCATTACAGTAAACTTTCAGGCTTGCGTCCTCTGACTGTGCTTTAATAATGCTGCCCTTAATGAAGGTGTGATGGTGCAGGGTCAGTTATCAGTGAGAGAAATAATTTGTTCTCTCTTTGGTGAAAAGAAGACCTGAAGGGTCCGATGGATATCTACCCTTGAAGCAGAGCCCCATGGTTAAAGCTTATCCAAGGCAGCGATATGGCTTCAAACCGTATGGCTTTCAAGCTGGAAATGGAGCTGGTGGGAAAACATAAATTGGGCCAAATCCCAAAATATAGTGAACATTTGTGGAGGGCCAGCACTAGCAGTCCATGGTGTGCTTCCTGAGCACATCTCTGGAGTGCTTCCTTGCGTAACTAAGGCTGTGGAGCTGAATGCTGTCTTGCAAATCCTGCCTGGAAAGGCGTCTCCTGAACTCATCTGTAGTAAAGTAGTAGATGACTGGGTCCACACAGGAGTTCAAGCTGGCAAGGCACAAAGCTACAGCGTGAAACACTGAGATCACCTTCTGGACGCATCCATTTTCAATCTTTTTGGTTTTGACAAAGAAATCTAGTGGAAAGCTGATATGATAAGGTGCAAAGCAAATCAGAAATACCAGCGCGCAGGTAAGAATCATCTTTAAAGCCTTTTTCTTTTCTCCAAGGTCATGTGAAGCAGAATTTTTTTCTTTTAGGGATAAGACAGTCTTCCATGAGCAGTATAGGATGATGAGTAGGGGTGTTACGAACCCCACCAATTCTCCTATCGTCATCATTACAATGGAGATGGGAAGGTCAACTTCCTTTACAGGGAGATCCGCAAAACATGTGTTTTTAGCATCCTGTTGGAGTCTGAGAAGTGGGAAAGGCAAACAGCCAACACAGACCACGACCCACCCAATGATGCTGATGTACACATCACAGATGCGTTTGCAGTCACTGAATTTGAATGGGTGCATAAGAAACAAATATCGTCTTACACTGATGCAAACCAAGAAGTAGATGCTTGCGTACATATTGACGTACTTCAGGTAGAAGCAAAACATGCAGAGACCTCCTCCAAATTCCCATGTCCCAGTCAAGTAATAGAAAATCCTCAGGGGCAAGGACAAAACCTGTGATAAGTCAGCAATGGCTAAATTGATCATAAATATTACAGCCCTTTTAGTCTCTTTCATGTACCCATAAAAGACCCACAAAGCTAATGTGTTTCCTATTAGTCCAGGGATCAGGATGAAAGTGTATGTAACCGCATAGTAGGGCTTGAGGTCTGTTTCAGTGCAGGTCGAACTGTTTGTCATGGTTGTGCTCCAGATCTGTGCTCAGCCCCAGCATGGTAGCATGTTCCTACAGCCAGGTTGTTCTTGGGTTGTCGGTGCTTAAATAAACAGGTTCAGCCCTGGCATCCGTGTGTGAGGCTTTAGTTACCAGATCATCATATCCACTGTGGGGAGAAGCTTAGGTATAGGGTGTTAATCAAAGTCCTGCTCGTGTGCTTTGCTCATGCTCTTTGTCAGAAATGACCAGACCTCACTCTAGTTGCTTGCAGGACTGACAGAGAGGGGATCCGTACTGAGAAATGCATTGTGTGCCAAAGCAGTTGACAGTTCATCACGGGGACTGCACCTCTGTCACCTTTTGGGTGGCATTTCAGGCACGTCTTTTACCACAGGAGTTTGACAACCAGAGCGGCCCTGCAGCTGAAAGACAGGAAGATGCATTTATAACACCGTGGGGAGACACAGGTCTTACAAAGTAAAAGGTATGGAAATGATTGCAAAAGCAGTAAGAGCATCTCTCTAACAGAAACCTGTTACTATGGCCATCTGTGGTGGTCAGCTCTTCTCCCACCTAACAAGCACCGTGCCTCGCCCAGTGAAGGTAGGTGCAAAGCCACTGCGCAATAAATAGAAGACATGTTTAATTGCTGCTACAAACCAGCCTCCTGTGCTGTACCACGAGCAGAAATCACCCCCAATCCCAGGGCGTATTTAACATGCTGCCAGGTTTCTGCAGCTGTGTCTTTCCCAGCTCCAGCTTTTCCATTCAAATCCCCCTTTGCCTTCAGTAGGTCCCTGGGCTGTGGCACCAGGGCAGCAGTGATTGACCTGGAGCATCTTCTCACCCCTGGAGAGCTTCTCTTTCACTCTTGGCTTCCCAGGTACCAGCACCATCCACTAACAAGCGGGCAGCTGCTGGGCAGAGTGAGGGTGGCTCACAAGGAGCTGCACAGCTTTACCTTGAGCTGATTTTCACCCAGAATGTCTCAGCTTCTTGCCTGATGTTTGCTCTGAAGCGCCAGCAAAGTGGAGCTCAAGGACTTTGCAGTGCCATCACTCACTGTCCACTGAGGTGTCTCGTGCATGCAGATGCTGGCACTGCTCCTGTGAGCACTGCTTAGGCAATGCTGCATCTGCCTGGGGAGCATCTATAGGGGTGCTCACAAGCTAAAGCCCCAAGCCCGCTGCACCCAGCTCTTCCTTCCAGTGATTTTCAAAACTCATTTATTTTTTTTCTTTAAACAAGATGTCTTTCCTCTCATCTCTTCCCCAGGGGCTCCCACTCAGGGAGGCTGAATCACGTTCCTTCTCCTCTGGCTGCATCCCTTGTGGGGGTAAGCTCACTCTACCTCCATCACTGGGCCATGAGACATGAGACATGCAAATGGAAGCATAAAGTGCAGTCTCAGCCCATCTGTGCTCACAGCCCAATGCACACATACGTGCACGCTAGCGATTCCCCTGCTGCCCCTCACCAGGGCCGCATTTCCCTCTCCCCACAGCACAGCAATGTTCCTGCAACACCATCCTCCGCTCCCTCCAGCCCAGCCCCAAGGCAGGGATGTGTTTGCAGCACCTTCTGCCTCTCCCTGGGGCTGTGAACCCACATTACGAGGGCTCTCAGAAAGCCCAGCTAAAGCTGGGGAGCAGCAAGGGTGCTCACCCAGGGCACCCAGAAATGTCCCTGTGAGAGTGGCCACCCTCAGAACAGGGGTGAAAACACAACAATGCAGGAAACTGCGCTTTGGAAATCCCGAGCAGCAGCATGGCAAAGTTCAGCCAAATGTGCTATGTAAAAACCAGCAGGATGCTAAAAAAAGCCCCAGAAAGAGGAAATCTTGTTTCACATGCTCTGCACTCACTTCCCCTTGGCATAGGGGGCTGGCTGCTGCGTTAGGTGCAAGACTCTGCCCAGGCAGGGCTTCCTTCTTCCCCTGAATGGTTTCCCCTTCCCTGTTTTTTTAAGGAGACTCCAGAGCCATCCACATCAGGGCACTGGAGTAAGACTCCTTGTTTGTACTTAACGAGTCACAAACACCAGGTAAGCTTTGTAACCAGCATAGAGGCTGGCAGTTAAAGCGTGTTAAAGCCAGGCACGTGTGGTTTGAAGTATTTTCCCCATGCTGAATGATAGCCATCTATCCATGTTCTCCATATAAACAAGTGCCAGAGCTGCGAGAGCAGCCACAGCACCTGTGGGCCTGAAGTGCAATGGGCCTCTGCCCCATGCCCCCATCAGAGCCCACCGCAAGTCATCAGGCTCCACAGCTGAGGCTGGTTATAACCGCCCCAGGTCAACCCAGGGCCCTCGTTAGCAAATCCACTGGGTTTTACCCCAGGAAGCAAAGCCACAGCAGCCCTAAAAAGCCAGCTTGGAGGAAAGCAGCCCATGGATGGCACTGTTTGTAGGTGCTGTCCCTGCTGCAGCATCATGCCTTGTTGTTCCCCTCCTTAGAGAACCCAGGATGCTGCCCAGCGCCTCCTGCTCCCTCCCAAGACCAAGGTAAAAGAGTAGCCTGGATGGATTCTGCCACCAAGCAGCGTTCTTGCAAGGAGTGATGCAGGTGAGCAGTAGGTGTGCAGGCCCCCAGTGCTTGGTGTGGGGCTGGTATTTGTGCTGTAAAAACACATAAAGGCTGTGGTAGAGGTAACAGTCATCTGCCATCATGGTCAGTGTCATCTGCAGACTTACTCTTTGGGGGATGCCTTGGGGGTGCTGCTGGCTGGAGCCTCTCTTCTGGTTTCCTTTGTCTCCTCCACAGCCTAAAATAAGAGCAGAACGTGCACAGGGGTAACCGCAAATAGAAACGCGGTTCCCTGCTGATGCTACGCAAGCAGAGGCAGTGTAGTGATGGCTCTGTCCCTCCCTGTGGATGAGGGGACAGGAGAGGTTGCTGGGGACCAGAGCAGGACAACGCTGTCCTGTGCTGGGCTTCTCGTGGTCACTATGTTTTCTAGGTCACTTGAAGCGCTGCTGTCCTATTTTGGTAGAGATAACTGCTAGCAGTAAGAATTAATAAGGTATTAGCTAAAATTAGAAACAATAGAAATATAAACTGACCATTGCACAGGATTGTGCTTTAGGTCTTTTTAAAAATGTCAAGGGAGGATAAAGGTTTTTCTTCCTTGAAACTGTTTTCTGATAGATATCCACTTTTTATACCTTCTTCCAGAGGAGCAATATTGCCTCTTGCTATGCTAACTGTGGAGATGTCTCTTTTATTTCTGTTTTGGTAGCATCTGTCCACAGATTCTATGGAACTTTAGTTAGGCATCCTCAGAGCCTCCTGTGCTTTGCTGTGCTTGTCATGACAGCAGGGGACCTGATGTCCTCTGCCTGCCTTATCTCAGCCTGGCCATCTTGGCATCCTGTCAGCAGCACCTCCTTGCCCAGGTACTACCACCAGCCTCCAGAGCATCCCTCTCCTTGCGCTGTGTCTGCTCTGCACCCCACACCACATGCGCTCTGAGTTGCCAGGGTGTATTTGCTAATGTTGTGTTTGCAAAGCACTACAGATGACAGCAGCTTTTTCACATTGACTTAGTTGCAGAGTACCAGTGCAAGCGCCCGTTCACCCCGTCCAATTTCTGTGGTTTCCTGAAACATGAGTCACTAAAGGTGGTGAATGCTTGCTCCAGGGGGAAAAAAGCAGCGACATGGCCAAGCTTTTACAGGTTAGGGCTGTAGGGCATTGGCACAGTGGGATTAAAAGGTTTCTTTCTATTTGCTCTTTCTCATTTGCTCATTATGAGGGTAACTGAGTGCAGCATGCCAACCGTCTGCCTGGCTCGCGCTTCCTGCCTTTCCACCAATGTCTGTTCTGAGAGGAGTGTCAGAGCTGCTGGACCCTGCTCTAGGGAGACTTTCCCTTTGGAACAGAGGTTTTTGGGAAGGGCCAGTAGGGCTGGAGCCCTGCTATTGCTCCCTAGGGATGGAGAGCCCTAGCTGTGCGGGTGGGTGGTGAAGGGAAGCAGCAGGCAGGCAGCAGGGGACACCAGGGGGATTTTGGCTCGGTAAATTCCAAGAATATACAAGAAAAAACAAACTCTGGTTCAGTCCATGTGAAACACGATGCTTTTGGCCTTTAATCCCTTGCAAAAGCTCTTGTCCTCGCTTGTTAATATTTATCCTGGTTAAAAATAGAAAGTAAACCCACAGCAGTAATGCTGCCTATTAGCCTAATCCCCCACCCCTCTTGTCCCTTACTGGCCCACCCTGGCACCCCTGGTAGATGTGTGTGGTAATGAGTATTAAAGCTGTGGGGTTTCCACCCAAACGATGAGTGTGTGCCCCCAAGGGGTGCATGGCCATGTGCTCATCGGGCACAGACAGCCCTGCCACCTCCCCGCTCTGGTTCTTGCAGTTAAGTGCAAATTCAGCGGAAAGTCAGCATGCTGCCTCTTGTGAGGATCAGACCACTTAAGAAAACCCAGTGAACAAATGCAATGGGATGAACACAAGAAAGACCTGGAGCCACGAGTAAATCAAACCAGTTATCCCTGTGCTTTTGGAGATGGGGCTGTACGGCCTCAGAAAGTCCGCTTGTAGAAAGTCCCTTCACACCAGCTGTGAGCCTTGCAAAGGTTCAGAATCACCGCAGTTGGTGTTATTTTTAAAGGCAGCTTCTTGAACCCATGTAAGAGTAATAGAAAATATGGCTTGAAACTTCATGGCTGGCTATTCTGGCTTAAGATGTGCCCTTTTCTCCCTCATATACACAGCACATTAGCGAGCACTTAAAGGAGCTCATTCTTCTGATAAATGGAGGGATATTGGCTCCTCACCCACCTGTACCCGGGCTAAGCCTTGCCTCTACTTATTTACTTATGGAGATTCACTGCCAGGAGGGTTAACGGTGCACCCTCCTGCCTCTCAGCACGGTGTCCCCATCCTCTCAGCGCTACTGCTGCGGGTAAGACACACGGAGTCTCTGCTGCAGTAACAGATGAAGTACAATATAAACCCGATATCCTGAGCTAGAGATAACGGGATGAAGGGATATCGGACCTACCTCTGCTGTCTCGCCGGGCTGCTCCGCTGTGACCCCACGGCCCCGGTCCCTGCGTGCTGGCAGCGGGTCCCACCCCCTGATGTGCAAAGCAAAAGCGCAACTACCGGGAGGGAGCAGCAGAGCGGGAGGCGAGCGGGGCGCTCCCCAGCCAGCAGCGCCTTCGGGGCGCTCCTCCTGCCCGCGGGCAGAGATGGGCCTGACCCTTTCGCTTGCTCGTCTTTTCCTGTGGTTATTTGTGTATAGATATATCCATATCTATATGTATGTATGTGAAGGCGCTGTTGGGTTTGGGGTGTTCTGGAAACTGCTGCCTTCCGTGACGTTGCTGTCACCCCAGCAGCCTCCCCCACTGCTGGGACTCGATGTGCTGGCTCCCAGGGGCAAGCGCCTATTCGCAGAGCCCCGTTCTGCTAAAGCCACAGAGCTAATGATGCTAATGAAGCAAGATGCTTCATCAGTTATTTTCCTCTCCCTCCTCCAGCTGGCTGAGAAAGGATCCTTCACTCACATCTGGATGGTTTTGTCCCAGCGTTTTAAGCGGGTTTGGAAAGTCCCATTGGAACCGATCACAGCCCTGTTTGGGCTTCCCCCAAAAGCAGGAGGTTCTCCATGGTCATTATCTTTTTATTCAGTGGATTTCTACCGCTCGCACCGAGCAAACCAGGGCCAGAGCCGAGGACTGCTCTCTTTCAAATGAATGCTTGTGCCGTGCAGCAGTGTCACCCACTGCCATGAGCGGCCCCCGGCTCAGCACCCGCCGGGTGCTCTGCGGGCCATGGCCACCGGCAGAGAGCACTGCTGGGCTGATGATGCTGAGCAGCAGCAGCAGCAGCACTTCACAGTTCTCCATCTGCTGACTCCACCTCAGGAAGTATCAAACAAAACTCAGTATCAAGAGAATTCTCCATTCAGTCGGTTATTTTGAAAAAGTGACTTTTTTTAGCCATTTTACCCGTTTCTGTAGCAATTATTTGCAACTTCTTAATTTGCGTGTGTTCACTTTTCTTGCTTGTCTGCTGAGGAGAACAGGCCTTACTTTACATCCCGACTTGTGGGGAGGGCTGCATCTCTACAGAATGGAGGCATGGGTGCATGGGGCCAGGCAGTGTGGTCCATTGCTGTCCCCCCACCACAGCACCCCATACTTGCTGCAGGTACCAGTGTCTCTTTGGTACCTCCTGCTTTAAAGCATTCTTGATTTACTTGTATAATTTCACCTTATAGCATGGTTTGTAGCTCTACAAGCTACTTTTTATTGTGGTTTATAGGAAATCAACCTCTTGGGCACATAGTGGGCTTCTATAGCCTTGCAGTGTGCTGGGATTGTTATCCCTGTGGTGGCACAGCTCCTTGCTGGAGCTTTGCAGGTATCATCTCCCAAAACATGCTTTGCAGGATGCTTGTCTGTTTCAGCAGTCGATGCTTTTACCAGTTAAAGCTGCTAGCCTTTTATTTGAAGCCTGCTGATTAAGTAAAGTGTTTTAATTAACGCTGTGTGGGAGCGAGAGCTTTCAGCACTGTGGGATCTTTGCTGCAGGGTTGCCCCTTCGGGTGCAGGGATGGATTACTCTGCTGATGCTTTTGGACTGGTAGCTGTGGAGCTTCACGGTTTATTGCTTAAATGGGGCTTGTTGCTGTTGCAGCCTCCTGGGAGGGGTTCTGAGACCTCTGTGCAGAATGCTGGTTCAGTTCACATTAGTCCTGGGGTGTTTCCCTAATTGCAGCAGGATCTGCGATGCAGAACTTCTCCTGTGCTTGCGCATGCCTCCTGGCAGCTTCTTCTGCTGTGTGTTCTTGGGCTTTGCAAGGTGTTTTCACCATTGTGATATAAGGGTTTAAAAGGTTTAAAACCCCCTTTTATTCCCTCCTCTTAACCCCAAAATCCTGTGATGTAAAACCTGTCAGTCAGGGGCCTTGCCCCACCAGCCTTTCCCTGTGTAACCCTAGCACCTCCCTGCCTCTCACAGGCACCAGGGACACGATTTGGGTACCACTAATGGACAACAAAACTGAGGCCAGTCCCAAGGATAATGCAGTACCAACCCCCCATGGCTTCACAGCACCCAGGCTCTGAGATGATCTTGGCTTTATCTAATCAAACGTGTGATGGATGCTCAGTTTTGCACTTTCATTTCTGCAGAAGCCAGCCTATTTATAAGAAAGCATGGCCTGGGCTTGGGGCAGCAACAGTATTTACTGTACAGATAGACTTTGTGTTTCAGAAACACTTTCCAGAGTATAACCATATCCTGTTTTGCTGGTGCCACATTCTGTGCCTCTGGTGCGCATCACTGCCAGCATCCATCCTGTTTCCTGTCACTCCAGGAGCTATTGCGCGTGGCAGTGCTGGCATGGCCCCTTCTCAGGGTGTGTGGGTTGGAACCACATGGTGCCTTCCACTTCTCACCTTTCCTGGCAGCTGAATTCTGAACGTCCCCTCGGATGGGGTGCAGTGGCAGCACTGGCCAGACCCTCCCCAAACCTGCCAAAGTTGAGGCCACCAAAAAGCAGGAGAACTTGGAGCTGGGCACCAAATCACAAAGCAATTATTTTACAGTATAACAGAAAATTTGTTATAATACTTACGTTTTTCTTTATATTTCTTATAATTTGTCTTGTACTTACATTTTTATCTCAGAAAAATCGGAAATTTTCAGCTCTTCTGAGCTTGTGCTTCGTGACCTTGTAGGAGATCCTCAGACAAAACCAGCTGAGGCCTTTCTGATCTGCACCGGCAGGCTTAAATGGGAACAATTCCCGTGAACAGGCTGAATGTCTTCTGTCCACATGGCTGCTGATGCTCTGCTCGGTGATCACCCAGGAGAAGAAAGGGGAAGGGCACGCACTGGGCAGGAGCATGTTTGCAGGTGCATGTGCCAGGTTCTTGCCCACAGCTCTCGGCACCAGCGGGCTCACACGAGCCAGGGGTGCAGCCGTGATGCTGCCACCAGGCTCAGGGCTGTAAGTCCTGGATCTCCCTCCCCAGCCTCGGTGCCTGCCCCATCCCCAGCAGGGAAAATGTCTTTAAAGACTAAAAATTCCTCTGTTAAGAGGAGTGAGACTGAGTAATCGGCACGGCAGTTCCTGCTGGAAAGGACTTGCTGACTGCTGCAAGGTTGAGGTTTTGACTGTTTCTCTGGGGAGAGCTCACCCTTATGGTGCTGAACATGGCATTGACGCAGAGTTCCCCAAATCCTAACCTGTGTGCTGTGAACAGGACCCTGCAGTGCACGAGGGACTGATGGAGAGCCCTGGGTCTCTCAAATGGTGCTGTTCCTTTGAACACTTGGGCTTCACAGAGTGTTGCTGGCCAAGCCTGTGAATCCAGAAGTTGGACTCGGGTCTGATGAAATCATGACTGTCTGGAAAACCGCTCCCTGGCTCGGCTCGGTTTAGAGGAGCAAAATCCACTTTCCATGCGTTTAGGTTGCAGTCAGAATTGATGTTGTTGATGTGTCTGTTCTTTTGCCAGGCCCAGCGCTTCCCCCTCTCTTGGTGGGTGGATGGAGGAGCAGCTTGTTTCCAGCAGTGGTGGCTGTTAGCACTGCGCCAAAGATCATGAGAGGCTGAGTCTTGCTACTGGGTAGGTGGTGTGAGCTCAGCCAGGAGCTGAGGATGAGTGGTTTTCCAGAGGCAAAGTCACTTTGCTAGGGCTGGACTGGAAGCATGTGGTCACAGAGGGAGGAAAAGTGTATTTTTAGCAAAGAGAAAAGCAACCTTCCCTCTTTCCTTGTGGTGCCTTAGGAAGCGTTGTGCACAAGACACGTCTTCTAGGATATGCCCGAGTCCTGCATAATTTACTGTATATGGAAGTGTAGTGTGTGTGCAGGGGTGTATGTGTATGTGGGTGGACGCACATATAAAAGCAGCTAAGCAGTTGCAGATACAGCCAGTCATAAAGGATTAATCCATATAGAATAATTAATTGCATGTGAAAAGCTCAGGGCACTTGGATGTCATGGGTGCTGAGGTCCAGCTGAGCCGTTGGCTTTGCTGCTCTTTGCTTTGAGAAAGAAATCCTGACAAGCCCTCCATTCACCCTGCACTCTCTTCCCTTCCCCACATCACTCCCAGACCCTTGCTCCCTCTTCAGCCTTGAGTTTTTCCCTTGTAAGAAGCTGGTTCACACCTTGGTCTTGGGAAAACAAACCCTCAGTGCAGCAGCTTTTTACTTAAGTCTTCTTAAGGATACTGTAAAGCCAGACATCCACAGCCCGCTCCTACCTGCTGCCCCCCACAACTCTCAAGCACTCTCATCTCAGCACCAGTGACCAGCAGCATCCCTGTCCCTCTGTATCGCCTTCCGCAGCATCCAGGCTCTCTCTGATCCCAGATCCCTGTGGCTTGGGTCCTGACACCCAGCCAGGGTGTTTGTGGTAGTGGAACCGGGTGGACTGTGATAAAACAGGAGGGCTGACAGGCGTCCTTGTGGCCTCTGAAGGGCAGAAGGCACCAATCTGCACAGGAAAAGGGTATTCCCTCAGGGTTTGGTTTGTGTACAAGTCATCAAAATCCTTGCTATCCAGTGCATCTAACCCAGCAAGGGGTTTTTGTGCTGTGTTTCCAATGCAACCTGTGGTGCCGGCAAGCCCAGGAGGCAGCAGGGACAGCCTGAGGAAGGGTTGAGCTTATGCTTCCGTGTGACAGATTAGTGAGAGTTTTGGTTTGCTTTCTTTTTCCTGTTTTCTTTTTGGAAGGGGGAGGTGACGTTGCAGAAGTTTCAGAAGTGCTGTGCAATCTGAAAACCAGCTGGCAAGGTCCCAGTGCCAACCGGAGCCACCGGGAAACCTGGAGCTGGTGCTGCCAGTAAGGCTGGAGCTGCAGCAATGGGGTGTGCAGTCAGTAGGCAGGACTTCTAAATACCTAGCTGTGGTAATTGAGGGCTACCTGGGTGTCCCATTCCCGAAAGACTCACAGGATAAAGCCATGCTCCCAGTTAAGGTGCTGGTGGTTTGACTTGTCTTGTCTGTGGCGGCTTCCCACAGCCGGGTCTTGCCAGGCACGGCATTGGGGAGGTTTTGCTTAGGTTTCCTGTTTTGCCTGGGCACACTGCTGAGTTTTTTCAGCCCTAAATGCTCCTTCCGGCAAACAAGGAAAATGTGTCCTTTTATTGTGCTTTTTTCTTTTTGTTTTTGAGGGGAGGAGTTGATCTGGGACAGCGAGCTGCAGGACAGCGTGTTTTCTGCCTGTCTCTGGCACGTTGCGAGTACCAAAGCAAATTGTTCCAGGTTGTCTGGATCTTCTCTCATCTACGACCAGCCTTGGCAATGTGAGAGTAAACCACTGCCTGCTCCATGCTTCCCAGAAACGCTGCATGGGTTGGAAATGTGCATCCAATTATCGGCAAAGCTGTTTCAGATCAAACCCCCTCTGCCTATGTTTGCTTATGTAAATCCCTGAGGGTTTTTTGGCATTGCAGCCATCAGTGCCTTAACCCACAAGGAGGAAACCCCACAGCCCCTGCTCTGACCACTTGGCCACTGTGCGAGGGGCCACGGTGGCAATAGGACCTCTGTGAGTCCCAAACTGGGGTGTCCCCCTCTGCAGACTGTGTCATTGCTCTGAGAGCAGACATGTGACTAATGAGACCATTTACAAGCACTTAAAGTGATACCCATGATGCTAAAATACGTGTTGAGATCATTTTATTTCCTCCCGAGTTTGAAGCTTTAAGGACGCAGTTGGGTCAGCTTTGTAAACTTTTCTCAGTACCCAGTGAAGGCTGGGAGCTTTTGGTTTTTAAAGCAAAACTGAGAGGCTTGGATAGCATCTTAATCTGCAACCACAGGCTTTAGCAAAATGCCAAATAACACAAGACTCCTAATAACAACACAAGACACGGCAACACCAACTACTGTTCCTCCCCTCTGTGGCATGCCTTGGGTAGCTGCAAGTAAATGTCCTCTGGGAGACATCCTTCATTTTTCCTCTTTTTTCATGGGATATCCAGTCACTGTCTGTTTTCCAAGTATTCACCCCCTCATAATCATTTCAGCATCCCATAGCTCCCACCCAAGGGCCAGGTGGTCTTCTTTGCTTGGCTCTGGGTGCCTTTTTCAGTAGTGGGAACTGAGCCCAGTTTGTTTGATAACTCCCTTCAACACCAATGTGGACATAGGTTAATACTCTTTGCTTGATATATGTTGACAAAGTTATAGTGTTTCAGTCTAGATTAGGTCCAGGTGATCGATATTTTTGCAATGAGAACAGGTTCAGTCTACATGGAGACAATGAACTGTCCTGATCTAGAGCCTCATGTGAGCATGGAGGATGCTTTAAGTCCTTGTGAGCCACAGGTATGTGCAGCTGGGGGTCCAAAACTCCCCCAGTGCTTCCTGTCCGAGCTGTGCTGAGGCTGAGCTGCCTGCTTACAACTCGGGATTCAGAAGGATTTTTGAGAATGACAAATATGTAGAAGCATTCAAACAAGAGGAGTGAGGGATCTGAACCTGGCTGCAGTCCAGCACAGGAGAATTACTGGCATCATGACAGCTGTTTTGGGTACTTTAACATCACAACAGAGAACTACGTTAAGACAAACAGTCCCCAGCAGCAACAACTCAACCAGCAAGTCTTTTGCATCAAAATGCCCTTCTAGGTCAGGTCCTGCCATCTGTTGCACACAAGGGTAACGGCATATCTGGAGACCTAACACAATCTTCACTCGAGCTATGAGAAGCACCTACAGGGACAGAAGCTGGCTTATGCTCTTCAAGAGATGGACTCCAGCAGAAGCTCATCAGGTGGCATGGCAGGGATTTCCATGCTGTTTATTCGACCAAAGAACTTGGGAAGAGACCAAAGCTTGAGGCGTGGAAGGTTTCTCTTCATACGGATGTCGTGGCTGGTTTCAGCGATGGAGATGTTCCCGCGGCGTGTGAACCAAGCTCGTAGGGTGACACAGCTGTGGCGAAGCAGATGGTCCTGGAACTCGGAGGTCATGAAGTAGTAGAGGACCGGATCCAGGCAACAGTTGAGGCTCGCCAAGCAGAGGGAGATGGGGTGGAAGCGGAGCGTGCTCCTGTGAACAGCACAGTCCTGGATGATGTTCTCTATCACCATCATGAAGAAGGGAAAGTTGATGTGGTAGGGGGTGAAGCAGATGAAGAAGACAGCCGCGCACATCAAGACCATGCGCAAAGCCTTCTGTTTCTCACTGGTGTTTTGCAGCTGAGTTGGGCCTTCCCGCAGGGACTGCCACATCTTCCAAGTGCAGCAGGCAATGATGCTGAAAGGGATGACAAACCCAAACAGCTCTGCTACTGTCACCAGTGCAATGGAGGCTCCTGGGCTGAGCTGCTTCACCCCCAGGTCCGAGAAGCATGTGTTTATGTTGTTGGACAAGGCTGGGCTCCTCACTACAAGCAGGGGTAAGCAAGCTGCCCCAACGAAGAGCCAGACAGCAGCACTGATGGCTGCGTCGTACCGCCGCTTCCAGTCATTGGCTTTGAAGGGATGCAGAAGGAAGAGATACCGCTGGATGCTGATGCAGGTGAGGAAGCAGATGCTGGCGTACATGTTGAGATACTTCAGGTAGAAGCACACCTGGCACAGAAAGCTTCCAAACGGCCAGCTGTGGTTTATGTAATAGTACATCCTTAAAGGCAGTGAGAGGACATGGGCCAGGTCAGCCACAGCCAGGTTGACCATGAAAATGACAGCTTTGCTCTTCTTGCTGATGAAGCGGCACAGGACCCACAGGGCAGCGCTGTTTGCAAGGAAGCCAGGGATGAAAATGAGGGTGTAGGTGGTGGCATACAGGGTGGATTGGAAGGACATCTGGGGGTTGGTACAGTTCCCAAAGGATGCGTTGCTCTCCATCTTGGCTGAGACTCTTCACTCATGGGGCAATTAAGGCAGGTGAAGAGTTTCTGTAAGGAGTAAAATCAGATGCTGTAAAGCCAAAATCTCCAGTGTTTCCCCACGTGGAGTAAATGCACTTCAGTACAGAAGAGTAAGTTGTGTGTAGGTATGTGTACAGCACAATGTGTGTGTTGGGAAGGGTGTAGGGCCAGACCCCACTTACAGGCAGCATCTTGGGCATCTTCCATGCAGCTACTTTTGGATGTGTTTGGTAGGATTTCGTACCCTGCCACCCTTTAAGGTGATGCCACAATTTAGTGACATTGCAATTGAGCTCTATACCATTAACCTCTTTATAGTTAATGCCAGAATGCTACTTCAGCTCCCTGTGATTTTTCAGGACCGTGTTTATTGCATGTAGTTTTCTGTCAAACTCCCATCAAATTGGTGCTCTCTATGTCTACAAGCCATCTTAGTAGGACTGTAAATAGGGATTTCAAGTGGATCCCGATACTGTCTTTTTGGATCCATGCAGAGATCTGGTATAATCAGCAGCAAGGGCAATAATTAGCATCAGCAAATGACGGTGCTGGCAGGCAGCTGACCAGAGCAGAGGTCAGTGGAAGAGGTGCAGACAGATCTATCAGATCTCTGGCTCCAGATTTAAGGCTGCATTTATAAGCTAATAGCTGGCCAAACACATGCCAGCTGCTCTGCCGGTCCTGCTAACTCAATTCCAGCACTCATGGCACATTGTGCAGGCATCGTGTTGTAGCAACAGAAATTATCCTCCAGCAACAGCTCAGGACATGAAGATGAATACATCTGCCTTTGAGTTACAGTAGGAATTCTTTTCATCCATTTGCCCATTTCACCTCCTCGAGCCTGCTGAGGGTATTAGTGGGTCATGGGGAGTTCACAGGTACTTGTGCAGCTCTCCAGATAGGTGATGGATTTTGCTGTTTGTGAGCAGAGCTCAGGGCAAATGGTCTGCTCGTTCAGGAAGAGATGGTTTATTAGCAGGAGATTACAAACCAAGGGCATCATCTACATCAAAACAGTGCAGTTCTCCCCTTGGAAACAGCCTGTAGCTGCCTGCAAAGTGTTTGAGCAGTCTCCCCTTTCCTTCTGGAGACCAGAGCCTGATCTGGTAGAGCCCTGAGCACCTATTCCTGTTGCCATTGGAGCCCTCAAGTGGTATTTAATTAAGCAGCAGCCAGTGGTGCTGTTTCCCACAGCCCTGAGCCTGGCATTTGCCATGGAGATGGATTTCTAAAAGCTCATCTCCTGCAGCCAGGGACTGGCTGGCAGAGCCCAGCATTGCTTCGAGGTGCAGGCTCCTCTACCCTGCTCACCCTCACCTCGGCACCTCTCCGGAGGGATTGTGGCATTTTCAGATTCAGGAGGGAGTCTCTACATTTATACACCCCCCCATACATACGTATATATGCATATGTATAAAATACAGGCACTTCTTCTCAGCTGGCTGCTCACTGCCTGAGATGTTGGTTCATTTCTCTGTGTTTCTGTGCAGACGCCCTGCTTTCCAAACTGAGTCCTTCCCAAATTGTTCTCTCCCCCTTGCTTATTTCTCCAGGGTTTGGCTGCAATAAAGCAAGGCTGAAGTGAAACCCCGGCTAACACTGGACCCGTGTACCTTCTGGTTGCAGACTGTGATTGAGCTGGCAGTGCCAGCTGGGACATGGCAGGGGAACAGGGACATCTGTCACAAGGGGACAGTGACAAACAAAACTGCATCCCCATGCACTCCTCACCTGCCTGAAAATCACAAGGGGCTTGTGCTCCACACCGGCTGTTTAACCCTGGGAAAAATAGCAGCAAGACAACATGTCTTTACACCCCTGCAGAACATGGGGAGGCAAAAACTGCTGCAGAGGATAGGCGAATGCAGCTATTCCCAGCTCGTGTCATGGTCTGCCAGTGACAGAGGTGGCACTTGCTGGTCTGGACTTGTGGGAAGGATTAAAGTGCCTGTTGTCCCTGTCCTGCCATTTCCTCCCTGCCACGTGTCCCAAATCCCAATCTGTGTCCCTGCAGGCGTGACCATGGGGAGCCTCCTTGCTGGCTTTCCCTGGGAGTGCACAGTAGTGCCTGTTTCTTGCTGAGGGAGCCAGGTGTCACTCCTGGTACCTGGCACTTTTGGTTCTTAGGTGGAGCTCCTGCTGAGCCGCTGCTGATCTGGGCTCAGGCCAGTGCCCATTCACTGCAGTGCTTCCTGAAAGGGTGGATTTCTGTATTTATTATTGTTTCCCAGCTTTTGCTTTTCCTCCATCTGCACTTTGCCCCAAGCCCCTCCAGCTCCCTCCATGTTTTGCTGTTGGTGATGCTGGTGTTGGGGCAGAGATGCTCCCATGGGCTTTGGCAGGGGTTTTGTTCAGCAGCTTTATATATTAAATACTCCCTGCCATTTCTTGATTGTTTTCCTATTTCATCCAGGCACAGATATACATGGGCAAGACTTGGGAAGGTGAGGGGTGACTTTTTAGGTGGCAAAGCTGAGTTTTATCCAGCTGCACACTGAAATTAGAGAAGGGAGACCAACAGCATTGCCAGAGGAGTAAGACCACAGGTTGTGGGTGCAGAACTGCAATTAGTTAAAAATCAGTTACCTTTGCAATTAATTAGGTGGTTAAAGCAGCTATTAAGACGCTGTATTTCTGAGTGTTAACAGTATTTGTTCCTGGAGACGTATGTGGCTGTCAGTATTGGAAATTGCCTGGCTATCCTGAATCACTGTGTGCCCCACCCAGCCCTACATTGCTGCGGTACTGCATTTACTGTTCCCAAATCCACTGGTAAAGCTCATCCTCATCTTTTCCATGGGTTGGTTGGATAAACCAGCCCAAAGCTGCACTCCAGGCGTGCCTGGGAGAGCCCCAGGGCTGGGGGAGTGGGGCAAAGCTGCCTCCCTTCAACCCTGCCCAGGCCTGGGATGCTGGAGAGAAAAGCAGTTCAGGAAATAAAAGTACACTTTTTGACTTGAAATAAGCTCCTGGTTTGAGGTAGCGGAGGCTTTCTGGAACTTGTGTTTTAAGCAGTAATCTTGTTTGTTTAATCTAGGCACTAATAGGAAGTACGCAAACAGAGCTGGTCAGTGATGGCAGCTTCTGTCAGTCAAAATTGAAGTATTTTGGCTAAAGCTGGCTTTCCCTGTGTACTGCCGTACACAGCAGCCTGCTTGGATGCACTGAGCTCCACTCACCCACCCCTCGGAGCCGAGTTAGGCAGAACTACATGAGCACAGTCAGAAGCTGCTGCGGATGTTGCACCAGCTTCTGCCTGATAAGATCTCTTGAGGAAGAGCTAAAACAACTAATAGGTAACGTTGCTCAAAGCTGCGATAGTGTCAATCTACAGATGAAAGCACACAGCAAAATCCAGCTTACCTTCCCGTGAGTCCCATCCTTCAGGGGGATGACATCCATGCCACACAGCAGGAGGAGCAAGCTTTCTGCTTTTATTTCCTACCAATTCCCGCAGCAATCCCAGCCCCTTGTTAAACTTCCACATGTTTTCAGAGCACTGGAATCCTGCCGGCATCTGCAGCCCAGTAGAGTGGTAGCAGAACAGGAAATCCTGTATTTTGTTTCTCTTCACCACGCAAAACGTGTACGGCTAATGACGTTAAAACAACAGGGAAGGCGATGACATCATTTGATCCAAGTGCCGTGCGATAGAGACCTTGGTCATGGATTTGTTTCTCGCACAGAAGTTGTGTTAGGCGATGCTGTCCTTCGGTCCAGCTGCTTCTGCTTTTATCTGCAGTTGCTTGCTAAAAACTATAAAATACAGAAGCAAAAATCTTCCAATAAGTACTTGTTAAAGGAAAACTGAAACCTGTGCCAGTGCAAGTTACTGGAAGGTAGTAATTTTGCTTTATTTTCTTGGAAGTTTGGTTAGCCTCACACTATCAAGGCTGAAGCTAATGGGCTTGGGCTTTATTTCTGAAATAACATAATGGTTTAAGGTGGAGATTTTCCCAAAATACTATTGTTTAAAAATACCAAAAAACAAACCACAAAATGTAATGTGCATCATTCCCAATTTAGTTTTTCTTTTTGCCTCCTTTAATTCCTTTCCAATATATATATGTGTGGATATATATAATTTTAAGACCTTTTGTTGCCTGCTAAGCATGATCAACTTCTTTCTATGCTGCTGAAAACTGGTAGGCATATATTGCAGTGTAACCTCTTATGAGCTGCCTCATTTCCAGTTGAACAGTTTTACCTGATATATAGTGTCCCCTCTTACAGCCCTGGGTTTGTGAATAAAATACAGCTGTCAGCATCTTTCCCATTCTTGCTGTAGGTAACGTATAAATAGAACTATTCTTGCTGTACTCATCTAGTTTCTGTAACTGGTCCTATGACCCCACAAAATTAACAGAAGCCTAACTACGCAAGAGAAATGAAAGAAGGAAGCTACTATAACCTTTAATTGTAGGATAAGTCACCAGCTCAGGGTCTGGGATCAAGCAAGCAGCTTTTCCTGCAGCATCTGAACCCACTGGCTCTGCTGGTTGTGCCATTTCAGGGTTTCTCTGTGCTGGAAGCAGTGCTGACTGTGGGGACCTGAGTGTGGTCCCATGCCCTGAAGTGGTGTTTCATGACAATAGTGGAGGGAAAAGAGGATCCTGGACCTGAACTGTCCTGTGGTCAGTGGAAATGCAGTTACTTAAATCCATTGGTTAACATTCTCATGAAGGCAAAGGCAAGGCCAGTTTATATACCACCCATTATAGACCTATCTATGGGCTTCTTCATTGCCACTTGCTTGTCCATCATGTAAACACAGCCTGCTAGCAGCCTGTGTATCCACATGTCTCTCAGCTGAGAGCAAAGTGATTTTAAAAGATCCTGGAGTTATTTATCATTCCAGGTTTTCTTCCTATGCATCTTTTCCAGCAGCTGCTGTGATCCTTGGAAGAAAGCAGAGTAGAATGCTTGTGTATTTGCAAAATGTTCACAGAAGAGAGGCTGGCACCGTGCCCTACCCCCCTCCAGGTTTATCTCAAATTGGCTGTCGTATCAGGATATCCTGCCTAGGACATCCTACTTCTGTGTCCACAGCACACATCCAGCACTGTATCCAGCCCTCTCTGAGCCCTATTATTAGGAATGCATTTACAGCAGGGCTGGAGGTCAGTGGTTGTCAGACCGTCGGGTGGGTCATACTTGCACCTCAGGGTTCATAACCACATTGATTCCTTCCCTTTCTCGTAAGCTTTTTGGAGTAATTTTGCAGAACATTGCAGCAGTCCTGGTTGTGAAAGACTGATGGATTGACAAGCCTCAAGCTTCTTCCTACTACATATATTAATCAACTTTTCTGTTCTTCTTTCAACTACATTTTTGTTTCGCGTTTCTGTTCTTTTTCTGGTTCGTTACCGACACTAAACACGCACTTTACACATGCAATGTTCTACTTTCAAAAGCAGAAGACACAAAGGAATTTTTAAATAGCTGTGAGACTTTATCTAAGGCTTCCAGATAAAGGTTGTCTTCACCTTTAGCCTGGTATCCTGTGGGCAGAAGGCTAAATGCATATGATCAGCATCTCTTTAAGCACTCAGCACTTAGAAATATCTGACAGGATGCACCTGAAGGATGTATGAAAAACAGTAGGCCATTCAGGAGGAGGAGCCCTTGCCCACAAAGAGCAACTCACCCATGTGCAGAGACTTATTGCAGCTTGATTGGAGCTTTGGCATATGGCCTGTGGGGCTGGGGGTGTCCCTGGAGTCCTGTGGCACATAGACCCTCCTGCTACTGCACAGTGTTCTCAACAGGACGGCATTTTCAGGAAGCTTTGATTTATTTTTACAGCAAACAATTGTTGGTCCTACCTTTTCGGGCTAAGGCCCTGTGTAATCCACAGACCCAGCATTTTTGGTCAAAATGCCCCTGTCCTATCTCTGAAATCTTTTAAATGCAATGAAGTGTTTTCATATGTTTTAGCTGGCTCCTAGTTGTTGGGCTGTTATCCTGCATTTACACCATATTTAGTATTCTACTGTGTGTAGAGAACGAGTAATTTCATTTGAGGGAAGAAAATGAAGCTGAGGTACTACTAAGTTCCTGCAGCTCAGAACCTGGGGCTACAAAAAGGTGTTAAATCCCATGGGGTTTTCTTCTGTGTACATTTGATGTCAAGCACAGGAGGGCCCTTTCTCAAGCAGGAGAGGAATTACCAGATCTCTGATACCAATTAAGCAGGGGTGGCCATTTGCTGGCACTGCAAAGAAGCACATTTTCTTTTGCTAGCTAGTGCATAGCTCTTGTTCTAGAGAGGAAAACTCTTATCATGTTGTGGTTTTGCCCAGGGCTGTGCCAGCAGGGAACATGCACTGCTGTCAGCGCAGGTGGCTTGGAGACCTCAATATGTTTCCATCCTGTGAACTTCCCTTTGCGATGAGGCTTGACACAGGGTTGCTCCATCCCAGGTGCCAGTGGAGCTCTTCAGGTCCATCTTCACAAACCTGCATAGGTGTACCCAGCTTCTTGATTCACTTAAATTCTGTCTTCCTGGCATCTCTGTTTAAGTCATAGAATGTCTCAAGTTGGTCCAAAGACTTTATTTTGTATCTGCTCAAGAAGGTTGAAGATGCCTCCTTGTAGCTGGTGGGCCTGGGCAGTGTGACTGACACAAGAGCTAACCCAGGAGCAATTATCATGTTTATTATTTTGACAACAAGAAATAATTCCATGGGAATTGGGGTGAATTACAGGAACTGGAGCCGGGGCACATTCTGCCTTTGAAAATGTGAGAGCACTGGCATGCAAAGCCAGCACCTGCAGCCCCACATCTTGTGTTGGATGCAGTACTTCTCAGCCATGAAGGCAGCTGAAATACTGTCTTCAACACTAAGACTGGATTTGCCTTTTCTTCCCTTGAGGCACACTGCTGAAGTTTTGGAGGACTTGAACTAAAGCCTTTGAGTTTCACGTATGGGTTTGCGGAGGCCAAATTGATGATCTTTGATAATCTACCTGCTTTCAGATCTCTTCTACTTTGTGGTGTTGCTCTCGTGGCTAGCTCACCACCATGACCATCTTGTCTAACTTTCTGTTGTGGTTAAACCCAATCTGACAGTGGAGCACCACACAGCTGACTTAAGTCTATCCCAGCCAAAACCAGTGCATTTTCCCACACAGTAGAAGAGAGCATTAGACCAATTTGTCTCATTTCCTGCACATCAAAGTGGTTTGACTTGAAAGGGTGAAAGTGTTGAGTGTGTGACTTCCACAAAGGCTGTGGCTCAGTATGCAAAAAGGACCACTCAAGGTGGGTCAAACGGCGTTCAGAGGATGAGGCAGGAAGACAGGGAGAACATGAGCAACCAAGGTGCTTGGACATGCCCTCATTGTGATGGGGAGTGTTATCCCTCATAGAGCCATCAAATTCATTGTTAAGGGTGGGAGAGCCACCATCACTTTCGGGGCATTCAGATGCTGGAGCAGGTATTCCCATAATGTGTTATACCTTTCATTATGTAGGGGACTATAGTAACCAATTTTGCTTTACAAATCTTATTATCAGTACTGTGAGTGCTTTTTAAAGCCGTATAGCTTTGGATCTGCAAAATGGCTTTTGAACGAGAAAGAAGTGGCTTCTGCAATCCTGCAGTCACTCATCCCCACCCGTTCATGCACCACCCACAGCACAGCTATTCATATGGAGGAGCTTTCTCTTCACCAGAGTACCTCTAAATCTAATGTAAGTGTTGCTGTTTAAAAAATGTATAAACGCCAGTCATATTAGACTGGGGTGGAAACCTTTCTGCACACAAGAAAACAAGCAATCTATTTAAGAATATGAAGACTTGATGCACTCCATCACTTGAACTCTTTGATTCAAGGAGTTGATCCCGTAAGTGATAGCTATGAAATTCAGCATTACACTTCAAAAAAATGCATTTATTTTTTAAGCATCAGGTTTTTGAAAGAAAAATGTAGAACAAGCTACATAGTTACCATAACAGTGCCTTCAGCTTGCTTTTGCCTGATAAATGAAGAATTGTATGAGAAAGAAATCACAGTAAACAGCTCTCAGTTACGTGCTAACTGATCAAGGCCAGTAAAAATACTCATAACAACCACTGAAACTAGTTTTCTTCGCTGGCAATATTATATAGTGTTCACCTTATGAGAAAACTGCTAAATTGGCAACAATTCTGCATGCTTAACTGTGTACCTGAGCATCAACCTCCCCTCGCATTTTTAAGAGACTACTTGCAGTGTGCAAACGTGTATACCATCAGCATAACAAACTGCCCTTTAAACCAGAGAAAGCATTTCCACTGACTTCACTAGGAGATGAACTGTTTGCTTTCCCTGCAGCTTTCTCTCCAGAAGACTGTACAAGTCTTCAATAGTACTCTCTTCGTGACAGTTACTTCCTTTAGATAGGCATTATTTTGGTTTTTTCACTTATAAACATGAAAGATTAAGTTCCTCATACTGTAGCCACATTGTCTTCTCACAAATGGGAGAATTACAAGAGCTTATTGTATTGTATCAGTATGTCTTCACTGTCTTTAGAGGCACTGCAGTGTAATGCTTATTTAAACCTTCCTATTTTTTGCTTTTTCCCCCATTTTATTGTAAATCAGTCAAGTGGGAAAATACAGGATGCAGAAAATTTCTAAATGTAATTCTTAAAATGTAATTAAGCAGAATGGAGTAGTTAGATTTAAAATATATACTTAGCAAGTGTTTCTGGTATTTCTTCTATTTTTGTCGCAACATGTAAGATACTGGTGGTTATGGAGAACTGTACACCCTCCTTTTGGAAAAAAACATAGGTTTTCATAGGTGATAAATCAGTGCCTGTGTTCAGCCAAACAATCTCCAGGCACCATAAGGATACCCTTGAAATTACACAAAATGGGTGAACTTGGCTGAAGAGCTGTCACTAATTTAAGGTAAGGGGTGAATGGCATCCTTTCTTGTCACTGCTTTTTGATATTTTTATAGCTGATTTTGAAAGCATAAATGTTAAAATTATGAGAGGAGCAGGTGAAAAATAATTTACTTAAGGAATTAGCCTATGCTCTGTTACTGAAGTCACCTTGGCAAGGACACCTCTCTTTTTTAGGAGATGTGTCACTTGAACTCATTGAGCTGAGGTTTTGTGGGGCAGAACCATTGCAGGTACCTCTGGGCCCCAAAAAAAACACACAGAAGAGAGCAAGGACCTGAATGCTACCACTGGCATCATCAGATCCACCTGCACTGATGCTGAGTCCGACTGTGCCCAGCCTGCAGCATGCTCCTGGTGATCCTGTTTCTTAGGATCCAAAGGCAAAGGCCATGTGTTGGTGCTCCCCTTGCCAACACGGGCAGCTTGGAGGGGAAGAAAGTTACTTGGAGCAAAACCAGATCTTTGAGGAGCCATTGGGAGAATTTCTCTTGCAGAGGGTCTCACAAGGTGCAAGTTACATGATGTATCAGCAATTAAGGAGCAAACTTAGAGCTTGGTAAGGAGGAAATAATGAATGAGAGCAGGAGGGGGAGTACAGGAAAGATGAAGCAGAGGTAAATGTGGTGACCAGTGGGATGCGCTCAGCAGTGGAAAGCTGAGGCTGCCATGCTGAAGCAAGCTGCCAACCTTCATGCATCTGCAGCACTGACTGTGAAAGAATACTGGCATTTATTGTTATTGGCCATTTTCAGGTTCTTGTATGCATTGTGTGTGTTTAGCAGAGAT
This sequence comes from Loriculus beryllinus, assembly GCA_039877255.1. Classification (NCBI taxonomy): domain Eukaryota; kingdom Metazoa; phylum Chordata; class Aves; order Psittaciformes; family Psittacidae; genus Loriculus; species Loriculus beryllinus. The sequence continues at coordinate 21,245 of JBCJKH010050542.1, read as the reverse complement.
GATGCTTCAGCAGATGTCCGTGTATGGATTTGAGATTGTCTTTGGCTTGATCATAGAGCCATGGAGTTGGGAAAGTAGAAGAAAAACTTCTGGGAGGTCTCCACCATTTCCTAGCGAAAGCTTTGTCACTCCCTCCTGTATCTTTTCTAGCCCAGATAGATCAGGCATGTGTGGCACAGCACTAAGTGTAGTCACGCCAGTGGGGCCACTCTTCAGCTTCCTACATCTGGGTCTTAAACACAGTTTTATCTTCTGTACGTCTAAAGATTTCCCCTGCCACAAAACTCTCCTGCATAAACTTGCAGGATTTTCCACAATGGAGCTGGTAATCAACCATCATGAAATATCAAATATTTCATATGAAATATCTTCATTCTTCTAAGCTGGCTTTCTTGTCATTCCTTAATTGATGAGGCACTCTCTTTGCTCATGAGCCTGCTCCTGATGACCATGCTGCTGTGCTTTGATATCCTGTCCTGAAACTCTGAAGTCATAAAGAAATACAGGATCGGATCCAAGCAGCAGTCCAGACTTGCAAGACTTAGGCAAAAGGGTTGGGCATAGAGCGTGATGGTACTCAGGAAGCAGTCTGTAATGACGTTTTCTTTCACCAACATGTAGAAAAAGAAGTTGATGTGGTACGGTGCAAAACACACGCAGAACACGATGGCACACATGGAAACCATCTTTAAAGCTTTCCGCCTCTCACTGCTGTTTTGAAGTGGTATCTGGAAGCCTCGAAGAGAGTCTTTTGTTTTCCAAGTACAGAATAAAATAATGGTGAGTGGGCCAATGAACCCAAAGAGCTCTGCTGTGCCCATCATCAGCACAGTGGCCAGCTTGCTCTCAATCTGCCGGACTTGAAGGTCTGCAAAGCAGGTATTTGTGTTTTTGGCTAGCCCATAGCTCCGCATGATGGGGAAGGGTAAGCACGCCACTCCAACAAAGAGCCACACCAAGGCGCTGATGGCTACATCGTACCGCCGCTTCCAGTCCTTGGCTTTGAATGGCTGGTACAAGAAGAAATACCTCTGAATGCTGATACAGGTGAGGAAACAAATGCTGGCGTACATGTTAAGGTACTTCAAGTAGAAGCACAGTAAGCAAAGGAATCTCCCAAAAGGCCACGTGGAGTTAATGTAATAATATATTCTCAACGGCAGTGAGAGGACGTGAGCCAGGTCAGCCACAGCCAGGTTGATCATGAAAATGACGGCTTTATTGTTCTTGCTGATGAAGCGGCACAGGACCCATAGGGCAGCGCTGTTTGCCAGGAGGCCAGGGATGAATATGAGGGTGTAGGTGGTGGCATACAGGTTGTTTTTGAACGTTATGTTGTGGCTAGAGCAGGTCTGATTGCTGTGTGTCATGACTGGGCTGCTGGAAGCATCTGTTGTGGTATAGGGTGGGTGGATCATTCCTGTAGAGAACAAAAATAGGAGCTGTAAAGGCAAAGGCACTGCAAGAGCTGTCAGTATTCACATTTGCATTTCCTATTTTACTATACTGTACAAAATAAAGGTTTGGAAATGTCTTCTATATAAAACATCCTGCTATCTTCTTCACAGCTGCCCTTTCAGTGGTCTACTACTCACACGGAGGTGGGAACCATTCCTATTTTGTCAATCCCCTTTCCCGGCTGTCTGAGTGCAAAAGCATGGCTGAAGATGTGCCACATTGCTAACAGAGAGGCAAGAGAAGCTGCCTACCCTTTTGGCCATCTCCTCAAGGCCGTATGTGGTTTTGTCTCTGGGTAACAGGGAAGGCATACATGGAAGAAACATGTCCCACAGCCCAGCTTCTGTGTGTGAGTAACCATGTGGCCCAACGAGCAAAATGTGGGTGCCAACCACTGAATCATAGCTGTCATTAAACTGGAGGTTAACTACTGTGTGGGACGGTGTGTCTCCTGACCCCATCAGTGGACCTCATGGATCCCCACTTTCTGGCACGATGGGGACAGGATATGTAGAAAAAGGTAGCAGTGAAAGGGCTTGAGAAATCTGACTGTTGTAAATGCAGCCATGTAAACGCTCCTGCAATGTGCTGCCATGTATTTAACACAATGTCACAAGCAGAGGCCTAATCTGATCATGAACTTCCATTTCTCACCACTCCAGCAGCCTCAGTTGAACTCTTATTTTCCATCAGATAATTTGGGGTTTAGAGACTACCAACTTCTGATTCCCCTTTGATTCACACAAGTAGGGATGGCAAAATGTCACATGTTCACCTGTTGGGCCATATTTTTGTCAGCTTTTGTAACTGGGACTTGTCTTAAGTAAGGCAACACAGGCAGGAGGAGTTTGGTTTTATCAGGTGTTTTCCCATAGGGTTATACTTCTCATTATAGTGATTCCCTCCTATTTAAATTAAAATTGAATATCAGCTTCCTATTTCATGTGGCCGTGCAGACACTGATTCATTCTTTCTGACTCATATCCTGCACTGTTGGCAAGGGGCATTTGCCAGAAGAAGTGTCTCCGTAGGTGCATATTAGTAACTTGCACCCTGTTACTAATGCTTTTTTTCCTTCATGTTACACAAAAAGAAAAGAGTTTAGAGCTCTCAAGTGACAAAGAACACAAATAGCTCTTTTTTCAGCTTGTCAATCATAGCAGTGCTTGGACTTGGCAGCTCATACAGACGCTGCTCAAAGCTGCTACTGAAGGGCTGTAATTCAGGCCCCAGAAACACCCAGGGCATGGCAAGATCCCAGCATGTCACAGAGGCCACCCTCACTATGGATGCAGTGGCTCTGGCTGATGCTGATGGTGAGCGGGAGCACCTAACCACTGCTTCTGAGGGCTCCTCAAACAGATGCTGAGGCCAGCTTTCTTTTTAAACTTGTCTTTCACTCTCCCACAGTCTCCAAAATGCAAGGTCTACGTGTTTATCCCCTGCAGCATCCCCAGCTTCAGCAGCTGGGCTGCATCTTTCAGTTGCACCAAACATCAAAGAAATGCTGCATTCAAGAAATCCTCTATCGAATCACCTTCACTGACCAAGATGACACACGTACATGGAGAACAAGTGCCCTCCCAGTTTGGTTTTGTCCCTTCAGGGCATCCCTCCAGCCTGCCATTTGCTCCCCGGAACCCTCGCTCCAAGGCAGCTCTGTGATGAGATGCTCTGCTCCATGCTCCCAGCTGCTCTCCACCCAGGACACCCCAGCCTTGTTCTTCTCATGAGTCCACAATGTGCCTGTTAGGAAGGAAGAGGCTCAACAGGTGCTGGAAACAAGGGAAAAGACGCATCCGGTCCATGGCATTATCTCCATCAGGCTGAGAAGCAATGTTGGAGGCCTCCTCCTCTCCTTTCTGGTGCTCCTCAGGACACTGACAGGGAATGGGCAGGGCATGGAGCTGAGCACTGAGTTGTTCCACAGAGGATGTTGCTTCTCAGGGCAGTAAATTCAGGTTACATCCCATTTCTTGAGAGTCCTATGAATTTCTGGTGCTCGGTGAGTTTGTGCTCCCTTTCTGTCTGGTTTGTCTGCAGCTCTAGCTGAACGTGCTATCAGATGCCTTTGTCTCCAGGAAGAGCACTGCTCACTACACCCAATGTCTGTCCCTTCAGTTGACCTCCCACTTTGCCAAGAAGCTATAAAAAAGCCAAGAAGCCATTAAAAAGCCATTTTCAATGTTACAAGCTGCCTGGTTTCCCTTGGATGTCAAGGTTAGACTGACTGCCTGGTGCTCCTCCAAATCACAAGTGCTTGGTGGCCGTTGAAACCATGGAGGATTAGGTACATTTGCAAAATGTTCTATTTTAGGGATGCACTTCTATTTAAATGCTGGTCAGTGGACACGTGTTCTTCAGTTCAAATGAGTCATAACAGTCAGTTTGCTTATTGAGAACCCTAGGTACAGTTAGCTCTTATTTACATTTCAAGTGACAGCTAAGGACCAGACTGCAGGGTCAGCAATCAGAATGATCAAGTTTAGGCTGCTGACTCAAACCAGCCTCTAAATGGAGCCATTTACGACAAACCACCGTGTCCAGGATGCATCTGCTGTAATATGAGGGTGATGCTGAATGCACACTCTTGATCCCAAAATTCAGCCTTCACTTTCTGGTTGCAGCAAGCTTGTCCAGGCATGCAGATGAGTGCAGGGCTGGGTTGCGGCATGCCTGGGAACATGGTGGAGCCCACAGCATGGAAAGGTTACCCCTTGGCCTTTGTCTTCATTTGCTAATTGTCCACAAGGTGTCAGAGTTAATCAAGCTTTCATCTCCTTGCCCTCCTCTTGAAGGTATTTTTCCAAACCTCACAGGACCAGGGCTGTCTGAGCGGCAGGAGGCAGAAGTTTGAGTAAGATCTCCTGAGTTTGTGTTGCTAACTTCCAGGGTGACCCCAAATCGGAAAGCTCTTGTGTTGCTGAATAACTGATACTAGGAGAAAAAATGCTCCCAGAAATACTTCTCATTGCTGGTATTTACAAGTAGAAGAGTATTGAAAAGATGCACTTTGATAGAGACCAGAGAGCTGCTTTGAACCTTTGAGCCAAAAGGTTATAAAACCCGACCTGTGGAAATGCAGGGAATGCCCCATCCCTACCACCCTGAGCAAATGTAACACTGCGTTGGTGAACATTTTCTGCAAGATGTGTGTACAGCAAAGGTATAAGCTTGAAAAGTTCCATCAGATTTTATCGATGTTCACTTACATACTGCAGGGAGACAGCTCCTACTGGAATATTGGTTTCAGAATATGAAATTTTTTAAAAGATGGTAGTAAATAAATACGCTATTATCTAAGTATTAGTTTTTACATTATAATTATTTCTGAGGCTGTTGCAATAAGGACATAATTAAGTGTGCACATTATTACTTGTAGCTGAATGTTTGAAAACTAAAGGTGGCATTTCTAGCAAAAATCTTGACAGGACTGAGGAGCATAGGAATGTCCATCAGCAGACAGGTTAACTGAGTTGGTTGAGACACAAATGCCTCTACGCTCTGCCCTCATTGCATGGCCATAGATGTCTCTGCTATTGCACGCATACTTCAGTATGAAACCTCTGCAGTCAGAATTAGAACACTCTACAGTTAAGGGTACTTTTTCCGGTGGTGTTCTTCCACATCAAAGAACAGATCTGGGCTGCTGATCCCTTTGATGAGTTGTTTTCGTTTTGTAACGCTAGTCCAGTTCTCACCTCTGCAGCTCAGGCAGCTGAAGAGCAAGGTGTGCACATGCAGCAGGATGCTGGCAGTCCTGCTGGAGCACTTGCTCCGGGCTGGCTGAGGGCTGTACCATAGATGGACACCCATCATGGGTGCAGTTCTCATGGATGGTGATGTTTGCACCAGTGCCAAGGTCCCAGAACTTTCACTGACACCAGAAAACATGCCCTTGAATAAAAATCACACTCTTCCTTCACACATCCTACTGCTCGAGCCTGCCACTGGAGTCCTCTCCTACATACATCTGCAGTGAGCCAGATCTGACACACTGACTCTCCTTCAGTGTGATTCCCTTTTGATTTGCTCTAAGAAACTTCAGATCCTGGGGCCACCCCCTGTGAATCCTGCTGTAAGTGCCACACTGCATATGGGCTGTTTTCCTGGGCTCCCGTCAGAGCCAAGCTGCCAGTGCAAGTGAATGCAAGCCCATCAGTTAAGCACCTTTCCCAAAGTACAGTTTGAAAGCTTCAGTGCATGAAGTTAAGTTTTAATCCTGACCAGTGACTGCAGTTTGAATTATGAATTGACTGCCTCTAGTTTCTCGCTAACAAAAGCAAGTCCAAACACTCTTGCTATGTTGCCATGTTGTGTCCCCTGGCTATTATTAATTTCCTACTGCTGCAACTCAGCCAAAGAGCACTGGATGGTACAAAGACACGCATCATGTAGATTCTTTTTTTCACTATAATATAAACTACTATCAGAACAGAAAAAACAGATTTGCAAGTTTCCCTTTTTCTCAAATATGATTTCAAAATAAAACGTATTCCCTGAGAAACCAGGCAACAGAAGGAACTTGTGCCTAGAACAGTTGGAGAATCACTAATTACCCACGCTATAACATCTTGCTTTCTTTTGCAACAGCAATTTCAAGCAGCTGCTGTTTCAACTCCTCCGTGTGTTCACGCAGAGGATTGGTGCACATGGAGAGCTGCTGATTTTTTCTAGTCTCAAAGTGCCACAATCTCCTCCTGGAAAGAACCAACCCCTAAGGAAAAGCTGGAGGAGAGCAACATTTTTGTAGGAGACAGCATAGGCTCATTAACACTGGTTCTAGATAGCAAAGAGTGAGCTTAAAAGCAGCCTTACCTTTCCAGGCAGAAACCCAGCTACATGCGACTGCGCTGTCGGGAGGAAGTGGAGCGTCCCGTCTGCACCACACCAGCCTTGTTTACACGAGCACAGCGACCTACATGACATCATGGGGTGCTGCAAGGTGCTGCTTTGCCTGTGGCTCAGTGCTGGGGCTGCCTCTTGGGGCAGGTGCCTGTTCCCAGCCCCTACCCACTTCTGTGGGACTTGCTTGCTCCACTCCTGGCCCTGCTGCGTTCGGTCCCAGCCAGGCGTAGGCACGGTTGCCCCAAAATCACGTTGGTCCTACATGTTCTCTCTGCTGCTGCTCTGTTGGGATGGCTCAGCATCTCTTGGGCTGCTGTGTTGAAAAAGGTCCTACGTGGAGCTGGGTGCTGCTCTGGGTGCAGAGCACCCCTGCCTCCTTTCCAAGCACAGCTCCAAGCTGACCACGGAAACCCTCACAAGGTTTCTGCTTGGTTCCCTCTGGGAAGTTCAGCCTTGCTCTCGCCTCCTGACCACAGGCTATAGCCAGTCATTGCTGTGTGTGAACTTCAGCTGGTGCATGCTCTGTTTCACCTGACACAAAGTCCTCTTGCTGATGAAGTCTGACTTCCCAGTGGCTTTTTATAGCGCTCCTATGAGCTTTGCTTGACATTTCTCTTGAGCTAAATAAGCAGGCGGCTCAGTTTACACTTGGAGCATGCTGCCACTGAGGTCAAACGGTGGCACTTCTGAAATTGTTTCACGCAATGGGGTGGAATCCAGGCTCACTGTTATCCCAGGCAGTAAATACAGTACCGAGGCTAGGACTTTGCCCGCTTACAGGATCTAATTGTTTGGATTTTCATGAAGCCACCAAAATCTGACCTGGTTTGCCTCTTCAGCATCAGCCTCTGGTTTACAGTATGCAACTGTCCTTATGGCTCAGCAGTGACACTCTCTGTCTTGGTTTAAGACCATGAAATGGAACATCGCTACAGCTACTGCCTCACTTGGGGATTAAACAGTTGTTGATGTCTGACAGCTCAGAAACCTCAGAAACCCCAAACTAATGGCTCTGATTCAAATAAGAGTGCCCTACAACAGCCACCCCCTAAAATGCAGTGCTGCGCTTTACAGACAGTCCTGTTTCCATCAATTGTCAAAGGAGGTTGGTAGAAGTTGGGAGATAGTCAGATGTTTATTTTCAGATTATTTATATGGGCTTCATGAAAAGCAATAGTAAACTTTTGGCCAATGTTTTAGTGTTTATCAGTACATCCTGTTTAGCTGAATTTTAAAGTTCGTCAGCAATGGAAACATATTTGCTGGAATTGATCCAATCACAAAGTTGTCTTTAATATAAAATCACTGCACAACACTCTGCAGCCCAACAGGCTAAGAAGAGCCTGATCTGGGAACAGCAATTCAGAAACAGTTCCCTGGCTGACCCGACCAGTGTTTGCAGAAAACAAACATTATCAAATCTTCTGCAGGTGCTCTTTTCTCTGCATGAACTCCCATCTCTCACTCAATTGTCACCAATAGACCTGATCGATAGCCACAGTCTTTGTAGCAAGGAAAGATGAGGGTGATTATAGTTGCTCTTGTACGTGTGAAACATTGCAGTGAGAGAAGTCAACTGTAAGAATATAAAAGGATGCTTGTGAAAATGCACTTTGTACTTAAGAATCTGAACTTACTGTAGGGATTTTGCAGACAGTTATACTGGTTAAAGATGTACTTTCCCTATAGATCTATTTCCCCTGATTATGCAGTTAAAACTTTGATTTTAGCATGCCAAAGACTGTTCCTGCTCTTGGTTATTGCTTACCAGAATCATGAGCTTGCCAGGCATATTTGCTACCATAATTACCTATAATGGAGGAGAGCTTGGCTCCTGCAAAAGAGCATAGGCAATATTTCCTGGAGTTCAGAAAAGGGGCTGGACCTCAGCTGTGCCTATGCACTCTGGGTTGGTCACTTGTGGACCTTTCCCCAGGTGGTCTGCAGTATGGCTTTAGTGTTCCCTCCACCACAGAGATGAGAAGCTTCTTTGGATCAGCCTTCTTGGAAAGAGGATGCTCAAGATGCTGCAGCCTGCAAAGGTCCCGATCAGTTTGGGAGGCATAAGGGCTTCACCACAGCAGCAGCCTGGACGTTAGCTGCTGCAACACATTGGCTCCAGCACTGCTGCTGTTCTGTGATGCATAGTTGAGCAATACATGCTCTCATGGCTTGAATGAAAAAAAACAGCTCCACATTTGTCTGTCTGTTAGTGTAATGTGCAAGAATGCATGAAAACATGTAGAAACAAATTACAACCCTTAGTATGAGCCAGGGTAAAAACAATTCTATGTCCAAATTAATATTAGTATCACTAATATGATATGATTATTAACATTAGCCTGAAATAAAGACGCAGAGTTAGATTTCATGCCATGGCATGGACAGCAAATCTATTCTGCTGACAATTAAAACCTTCGTAGTATGCAAAAGCAAATACTGAGTGAAAGATAATACCAAGAAGTTGTATGAGTTTGGTCAAAAGTTGCACTATAACAAGCAAAAAGCAAATACTTGTATCCTGATTGTCCGTTTTCTGATGGAGAATTAGATGGACATATTTAAAGGAGTACAATGACTTAGAAAGTGAAAAGCATGTATGTGGATTAAAGAGTATAAATGTGTTGTTTATTCTAAACCCCTCCTGAATGCTATAATCAGATAACAGAAAGAGGAACACAGGATGGCAAACATTTCAGCATTCTCTACTTTTATCTGCATATTTGGGCCCCCAGATGGTAATCAGCTTTTCCTTTTCAAGAAAAAAATTCGGCATATTGAAAAGGTAAAAACTGGGTGTACTGAGAGAAATAATTTCTAATTACCTGCCCGTGTTTTTATGGCAACTGAAAAATCATTGCTCGTTAGTGGCTTTTTTTGCTGTTACAGAGCTACAGTTACATAGCGCGGTTAAATCACGTTGCTAATAATTTCCTCTGGTCCTAATACAGATGCACACATTACTTTTGTCCAAAGGAGAGGCAGATTCTGTTTGAAATAGATAAGGTTTTAATTCGAAATGGGAACATTTCCTAACAGGGAAGCCTGCTAGTTCTGCCTTAGCTCATCACTGAACACATCCCACAATACTCACTCCCTTCCATGGGCTCTTGAAATTGTGAATAGAAAATGAATTGAAAACATTCACCTCCAAGTCTTTCTGGTCAAAAAAATATTCCTCTCTAACAGCAGAATGAGAAAGGAAATCTTGGAATGTTTTAGAGTGTGGGGTACCCAAAACCATGGAAGCTCACCCCAGATTTTATTCAGACCAGCTGGGAGCACCTTAAAACTCTGAAAATGGAAGAAATGCAGATTTTCTTGTGGGAGATCTGGGGCTTGCCAGTGCCAGCCACACATATATACCCATCAGAACCGTTGCTCTTTTGTTATTGTTATTTAATTCTGAAGTTCTGCTTTTCAGCAGAAACTAAAAAGGAGGAAACAAGTCTCCACTCTAAGACACCAGAGCTCCTGAGAAGTATTTTCCATGCAGCTGATACTAAAAATAGCTTCATTGGTTGTCTTTGCTAAAGTGTCTTTGCCATCCTTTACAGTTCAGAATCACCTGACATACAGAATCCAGTAACTACGGCCTTTTGGAGGCGATAAAAGAAAGAGAGGGAACTGAGGGGGCATGTGGGCTTATTTTTGTCTGTGGTGATTTTAATCTCTTTGCCCATTTTGCCCAAGAGGCTTGCAAATGTTCTCTTTCCAAGGGTGTGAGTAACCCTATATCAGCAGCTGCTGCAAGCCTGCACAAGTGATTCCGTTTTCTCATCCACACAACGTATTGAACACCTTCATGTGCCTTTAGGAACTTTATGCCAGCTGCTATCTCTCAGTGCTCAGCAGGGCTCCTGGAGGAGAAAGACTGGCACAACGTAGTGAGATCCAACTAAATGTAAAGGTTATACAATCAACAGGCTGTAGAGCATCTCTGCATAAGGATCTTCTAGCATCAGATCATCATTCTAAGGAAACTGAAATCAGTTTAGAAGCTATCTGCTAGAGTTATGCTCTTACATGCTGGTGACTAACTCCTCTTGTATTGGCAAGCCAATTATAAGAGTAGTGGTAATAAAGCCTGCAATAGTGATGTGAATTTGAACATCCTCAGGTTGCTGCCATTGGTAACATACCTGAAACAGAATAGCTGGCTTTCAGGAAATGAGATTTTGAACCTGTGCTGGAACCATTCCCATGCCCACAGTGCAAGACATCAGACGCAGTAACTGTGAAGTGCAGTAGTGCCTGTGTCAGCAGGGGAAAGCTCATGAAAGTGGTGTGGGAAGATCCATGCTTCTGAGTTCAGTTATTTGCATGTTTGTGGTACTTCCTCTCAGCAGCCCAAAGGAGTTCCCATCCGTTACATGACATTGCTTAACCAGCATAGGAGAGTACAGCATGATTTAACACAGGGAGAGAGGCAGAGAGCTGGGCACCAGGGTGGCTGGAAGGAACACAAAGCTTCTTCAAAGGCCATTGGTCTGCCAATGTCCCAGATATTGTCCATGATGTTGCCAGCATCTGTGACCTGAACATGATGGCTGCACAGTGAAGGGCAGGCATTTTCATGTGAACTGGAACACAAAAAGCAATGAAGTTCATGGGGGACTCCCAAGACTGGAAAACACCCTCCTGACAAATATGAGCAAACTCCACTCATGTTCTTCATCACACTTGCTTCACAAGGTTGTGCTTCCCCTTTCACTTAACTTGGTTAGATAGCAGCAAGGGTCTCAGCAAAGAACTTCATTAAACTTGAAAACTAGGAATAACCTGACAAGAATGAGGTCAGACTACTAACACACACAAATGAGACTGGCAAGATTAAACCATACAAGAGAAAAAGCAAAAGCGAGTCAACTAAACTCAAGATATCAAAGTGCCGGTAGGGGCTTGGCACTAAAGCTAATCCCCTGTAAACCCTTTTCATATCTTCTGCCCTAAACAAAGCCAACTGCAGCTGAAGGAAGATTAAAGCCTTCACAACTTCACTGGCCGTCCTTCAAAACAATAACCAAGAGTGTGCAGCGAGCAGCACGTGGGCTGAGGCTCAAGCAGCCATACATGTCGCTGGCAGGACTTAGGCTAACAGGAATCCAGGCTGGAAAACTCTTGTGGCATCCAGTCAGTAAAGAGGCCAAGAGGGTGCCGAAGGCCTGAGGGATACATGAACAGAGAACAGTGGAATCGCAATGGAAACACATTCTATTCCTGCTCTGTAGGACAGGACTGCACCTCAAATGGGATGTTTCCAAATGGAGGTTGGGAGGTGTCTGTATCCCCAGATATCTTCCAGAGCTGGCAACATTACAGAAGAGAGGTGCAGCAAAAGGCCTATCAGGTGCTGAGTGGGACAAACAAGATGTCTTATAAACATGAACAGAGTGTGGGGTGTGTGCCTTGGTATCAAGATGTAAAACTGTTCAAAGGAAAAAATAAGTTCAATGAAGTCAATAACTAACACCAAGAGACCAACAGCAACAGTTGTATTTCAGGTGTACTCTGGGTAGCTTCTGTCTGGAAAAGGACTCCAAGGAGAATCTTTCATAGGGAAAAATGGGCTCATTAAACAATCATTTTATCATTTCATTAGGGTCAGAAACAGAACTGTTCTGTTACCTACAAAACAAAGTATCAACAACCAGGATTTCACTGGTTGATTGGAATGACGAAAAGACATGAGAAGGTTTTGCTCCTACCACTACTTTCCATGATTCCAGCAGAGCAGGATAAAGTCTTCAGAGCTGGTCTAATTTCCCTGCCCAAACGTAGAGGTGCAAGGATGTATGTACATAAAGATAGAGCAGCTTTATCTCAGCCCTTCCTGAGAAACATTAGCCAAGCATAATCAGCTAGGAGTTCAGGGGTTTTTTTGCTTACAAAGATCTTTTGTAAGCTATAATTCTTGCACCAAGTGCCTAACTGAGCTTGGACTCCACTGAAGCTGAACACCATCAGTTATGGGCCAAGTTTGCACATTCCTGTAGGTGTGGACAGAGCTACAGCTGAAGACCTACAGTACAGCAAGTTCTAGGCACAGGAGAGCTGGGAAGAGGCATGGAAAAGAGCTGTGGCATCCTGCAAGAAGGTGGATTTGATCTTCCCAAACTGGTGGGAGGGAGGAGAGCAGGAGCCAACTGCGTGTCAGACCTGGGGCCTGCTTCCCATTTTGGAGAATGCTGTCCTTTGCTTGCATCCCACGAGGACTGTTAAATCCAGCTGTGTATTGGAAGGAATGAGTAAGTCTTTACTATTCCAGGCAGTTCATTTGGATAGAGGAGTCAAGATTTCCTTGGCAATGATAATTCATTGGCCCTGTTGATTTTTTTTCAGCCACTACTTCTCCTTTTGACAATTCCTCCAGTATCTCTGTCTTTCAGTTGTCTCCTTTTTTCTGTTTTCTGTTTCAAAGCTGTCTTTCACTCATCAGTTGTTGCTTTTCTCCCACACCTGGGGAGGAAATGCAACACAATAATGTCTTAATTATGCCTGCAGCATTCTGTGGGTTTGCTACGCTTTGAGCAGAAGGCACGCTTCAGATTCTGGGATGACACAATGGTTCAGCTACATCTTAATTTTCTTACTTTTTCTTTTCTTCTCATTTTCTTACTTTTTCAGCTTCTCACCTATTTAGTTTTCTATCCATAATGTGGATTGTACCAAACTACCAATTCCTTAAAAGGTATTTCTGAAGCTGGTGTATTGGTTACTTTAAGGGATTTTACTTTAAATTGGAAGCTGCTAACCATATAGGATCAGATATAAGATTAATAAGCTAGGAGAAGGAACATTTGCTGCCTTTAAGTCAGTCTAAACTTGTTTTCCCCGCTGCATTACAGTTGTACATGAAGAGTACCACTCCCACTTGCACTACCCTTGAACCAGTACCACAGCTCCTATCTTCTTTAGGGCTTAAACCTAACCTTTAACTGCCAAATCCCATGCAAATATTTATTCGTTTGGGTGGTTTTCTGATTTTTTTTTTTTTATTTGCAAAGCTTTCAGAAAACATTTTGGGGATTTTTTTTTTCCTGTTTATTCTTCATAAGCAGAGCACAGATGTTTCCCAGATCTGTCAGTAGTTCTCAGGTTCCTCTTCCACATCTCTATCAGCCCCATCTCAACTTCTTCCAGGATGACTTGTATCTTTGCATCTAGATAAAAAAACCCCAAGCATTTTTAGCCACAGTAGATGACAAAATGCATTGCCTTGAGTAGCTGCGTCTCATAAATTCATGGCGCAATCGTTTTTTTCTGAGAATTATTGTACAGTTAAAAGCAAAAAAAGCGATCTGGTTTGTGGTCAAGACAGTGGTGTGAGAGTTTTACTCAACCGAGTAACGGTGTCAGGGTGCAAAGATCAGCCATGGTGATTCCTGTTTTTTCTTTCTTTCTTTCTTTCTAACTGGAAAGAGAACTAATGTCTGGAAGGAGCACCAGACAATCACTGTATCCGGGATTTCGAGTTAGCTCTATTAACTTGTATTTATTAGATTGCCACAGAGTGAAAGACACCGGGCTTCATCAAAGCAGTATCCTGTCTTTTGTCAGCGGTCTCAGCAGATGCTTCAGAGGAAGGAGAGACGCCTTCCACAGTGTGCAGCAGTGAGATTGCACATCTCGGTGAGGAGGGAGATTTCAGTGAGAGCACACAAGGGCTATTGCAAGGGCTGAGCAGTGTTTAACCATCCTTACTGCAGCCATGCTGTGGCTGGTGCATGTTTAGACAGCTCAGGCAAGCAAGATGTGTCTGAGCCCTGAATGATGGAGAGGTGGAGGAAACAGAAAGGGATAAGCATCTCTTGAGCTTGCATGGACCAGCTTGCAGGAGGAGGAAGGAGAGTGACCACATACAGACTGACACAGACACCTCTGAACTGTAGACTAGGCACTGCAGAGCAGTCAGAAACAGGACTGATTTCACATGAAGTCAGGCTAAGTCTACAAGCAGGAAACGTTCATTATTTACTGGCAATACGGTTTCTTGTTAAAACTGGCAAAAGTAAGTAGTCCTATTTTCATGGGGAGTGACTGAGCAAAGGCAACAAACCATATTTTTCTTTCTAAACTGTATATTAAAGCCATTGCAGAAGTGAGAGGAGCTCTGCAGCTAAGGGAGCTCATTGTTTTTCTGCTCTCAACGGTCTCCATTTAAACATTTTCACATTAAGGTGTGAACTCATCACACAGAGCTTAGCAGCTTCTTCTATTGCAGCTGTATTTTAAAAGTTACACGTTTAAGCCCAAAACTCAGCTCATAGCTCATAGCTGCTACTTCACACCAGGCTATGTACAATTTTCACCTCAAACTGTCCCAGAGCAGTTCATGGCTGCTTTCTGCTTGTATGTGTTCGAATAGACCCACGGCATCTGTGTATCTTTGAGCAACAAGCAGCCCCATGCCTGATATTTGGATGCTTAAGTGACTGCAGTGGGTTATATTGCAGTATAGTCAAGTGGGTTATACTGCAGTATAGTAGGTGCTGCAAGCAAGGAGCTCAGAGAGGAAGCTGAGCCGATGAGGTTCCCCTCCCTCTTTTGGCTCAGTGAGTCTTGAATTCTTGGCTGCACAAGCGAAGAGCTGAGAAAGGAAGGGTGGAAAGGTGCCCTTCCTTCTTACAAGTGTGTAGCTAACTAACAGCACTTGAGTGTCGGAAGTCTCCTTGAGCTGTGTGATGTGGTGGGAACCCACGTTGAACACCAGCACTGAGCCAAGCGGGTCCTCCAGCCCCATGGAAATTACAGGGGACAGGAGCAGCACCACAACTGCCAGACGTTTGGTTTCCATTTCTTTATCTTACACATCACTGCGTTTGGTGAGGATCCTGATCCTGTCACTGCAAGTGTACCTTGAGCGCAGGGACTGCGTGCTATGAGCTGTCCGAGAGGCTTGAAGGAAGAGCTCTTTCCTGTATCCCTGCCAGACTGAGGCAGGATTTCGGTGTTGAATGGCTCTGGACAGCACAGCTCTGAGAAGTGGCACAACTCCAGGCACCTTCTGTAGCACAAGTAGAAACATCAAGTATCTAAAGCGCTTGGGCACATCAGGGCAGTGCTGGCTGCCTGTGCCTGCAGTTCTGGTACCTCTGTCTTACCAAAACCACTTTTGAGAACCCCATCCTTTGTTCAGCCTCAGCTTGCACGTTTGGGAGGGTTCTTGCTGAAGGAAAGCTGATCACCAGGGAAGACAATCAGAAGATTTCCCCGTGTAGGTCACCGAAGAAAGCTTTGAGGAAAAAATGCTTCTTTTCAGCCTGTTGCTCACTACAAGAGTAAACTTGAGCAAAAGGCTGCTAATACTGGAACCCTGGCCATGCAGCTGCATGACACACAGCATTGACCTGGCTGAATCCACTGAGATTCATGAAATTGTCACTATGGGTGGCACGCTTTGTGGGAATTATCTGTCCTTTTGTATAAATCTGTCCTGTACTTCCCTGCTTGTCCTGATCTCTCTGACTGAAGCGTGACTGTTCCAACCAGAATCCAAACCAGCTCTGGCCTGTTGGATAGTCCCATGGTGCACAAACCCCCACATCTCCCTGTGCTGCAGAATGCTTTACCCTCAGACCATTTAGCTCCAGCACTGAGCAATGTGGCTGTAACAGCACAGTTCCTTGCATGAGCTGTCTGGATATTTATACAGCTTTGTGAGCAGGCTTCATAGCACACTCTGTTTCACGCAGCTGTGGCTAAACTGTTATTAGCTCCCCAGGCAGCAGGTCTGAATTCCCCTGAGCTATGAGATGAAGCATAGACAGATGTTGGTGGTTTTATATCATTTCCCTGATTAATTATTAGAGCCCTTCATGGCCTTTAATGTGTTCAGCCTACCAGGAAAGGCAGTGGCATTAGCTCCATTTCACAGAGAGGACCAAGAAACAGCAAGGGATGAGACAAAAAACTTCTGATTTCTTATGTTGGTCCTGGTCCCTCTATCCACAGCCCCTCATGTCAGTGTTTATTTGGCTCTGCCTTTACCGGTGCCCACCCTAAGGAGAGATCTCCCTGTGCAGAGGTTCATTCACACGGCAGCTCTGCTGATGGATGCAGCCATGCCAAACCAACTGGCCAGCCCACAGCCCTCCAAAAAGATCCTCACAGGTTTTAGAGCCTTTTAGCCTTCCTACAGACCGCAATGTGTCCAGCAGACCACAGCAGTCTCAAATCACCCCCTTCTGAAACAGCAGCTCCTTCTCATTCCATTCACTGTTCCACCTAGAGATGGAGGCAGCTGCTGTGCCATTAGCACATGCATCTCGCGCTGTAGGATGGATAACTCTCCTTAGTTACGTGCTTGTTAACCCAATCCTGACCATCACTGGGGCTGGCTTCCAGGTCGTGCCACCCTTTCTATTTACTTGCTGGCGTGTCTCTCTGTCTAGATCTATTTTCTAAGCAGTCCTGGAAAAGACCCTGGAAGGGGTAACTCAAGTGAAGGCAGATGGGTATAGAGTTGCAACGAGCAGTCTGGGTACAGTGCAAACAGGGCACTATTCCTGTTTGCTGTGCATTGCCTGACAGCTCTGTTGGGTTTACCACATCAGCAAGGCTGCTCCCATCACCTAGGGCCTGACATTTGGACAGTTCACATAAGAGAGAACTACGGATGAGGTGAATGAAAGACTTGGATTTGGAACCACTGGAGAATCTCAGGAGCTGCTCATAGCCTAGCCCAGTGCAGAGCAAGGTGGCAGAGAGGAAGCAGGGCAGCCAGATGAACCATGGACAGAGACCTTGCATGTGCCTCTGCCTCACACAAACCTCACAGCTCTTCCAGAAGCTGTTTGGGCTTTGGCCCTTGGCTCTTGCCTCTGCCAAAGCCATGGCTGATGGCTTCCGTGATGGAAATTGATTCTCCTTGCAGCCTCCACAGGGTCCTGCTGTGAAGCCATGTGGCAGAGTCAACAACAGCATGCATGTAGGCATGATGCAGGGCAGGAGGGATGGGAGGTGAAGACCATCACCACACACATCCTGTCTTTGTGCTCAGAGGAAGCCATCTGCTGAGAAAGTCAATCCTAGACTCACAAGAGCACATTCCCACACTGCGTTCAGCAGTCACAGTGGTGGTGAAGAGAGGAAAGAGGCCTTTGCTGTGCAGACAGAGCTTTGGTTTACTGGAAAAGGAAGAAAGTTTTTAGGGGGCCATTACAGGAAGCTTGTGTGAGTGACTCAGTATCTTACTGTAGAAAACTCTGGAAGACTGCAGGACCCCACAGACAACAGCATCATAGCAGTGATGTTTGACAGCAGCTGCACCCATTTACTAAATCTTTGCTAGTCAACACCCTTAATGGCCCCGAGCAGTCTCACCTGGGGCTCCCCACACCTGCAAACGGCTCTATTTAAGCTCAGGCTTGGGCACTCAGTTTGTTTCACACCTTGATGTGGACGTAGCTATCTCTGGGCTTACCTCTGGGATGGACCTCAGCACTACAGGTAATTTGTCTTTAGGGATCCACATTGCAGTTTGCTTGCAGCCTGACTATGGATGGGGAGGTTTTAGAGTCTTGTTGCAGTCTGGTCTCCAGCCCTGGCTCTGCTTCCCCTTGTCTCTGTTTGGAATAACTATATGGACGCTGGAACTGTTAATGGGACTTCCTTGGGCAGGAGTTGCATCTGCTGGATGAGGGCACTGGGATCCCAACGCTGCCTGTGTTGGGATCACCCTTGGCTCCCAGGTTCCCTGCTTTTAGGGAGCAGTCACCCTCGTGCTCCCTGATGGTCTCCTGTCAACCTGATGTTGTGCATAACTTCCTAAGAATGCTTGAATAGCAAATAGTTGGACCAAATAAAGGACTTGTAGGTTTCAGGGTCGGTGTTAGTGTAGTCAACTTTGGGGTTTGGAGTGGTTGCAGAACTCAATAAGGTGCTTATTTTCCCAGGGAAAAATAAAGCATCTTGAAATGGGGTCTTGTAGCAGCCAGGGTTATATGCAGGAAGCAGCCTGAGCTGAGTTCGCAAGGAGCAGTGAGCCCAGGGACTATTTTTACTTCTATTTTTAAAGATGCTGCCTGTAATGGAGCTCTGTTAGTTTTTGCTAACCAGAGGGTATAAAAGGACGATATCTGCTGTGTTCAGCTTCTCCAGAGATTCTATAAGGATCTTGTTGGGACACAAGCACTATGCTGTGAGCCAGTCATGCTGGGTTCCTCCTTAGTTACCAAGAAGAAATGGGCATGGTTAGGGTGTGATTGTTTTAGATAGTTCTTCTGGTAAACTTTGCTATTGTGAGTGTCTATTTTTCTCCAGTGACTAAATGGAAGTCAAGATGATGAATTAGCACCTAAGCTTATGCAAGTTGTGACCCATGTGGGGTGTCTGCAGCCATGAAAAGGCTGACATCAGATATGCCTACAGAGCTCAGACGGAAGCATGAGAAAGAGCAGGATGTCAGCTTGGGATGTAAGGGCTTGAATTTCACTTAAATGAGCTGTCAAAATCCTTGTTGGATCTTGCCTGGCATGCCTGGCATAAAGGTCAAAGCAGGAGCTGGGCCTCTTCTCCTTCAAGCCAGAGCCCTTCCAACTGCTGAACTGCTTTTTCTTCCTCTTATAACTATGAAACCACTGGCAATGGGGCCACGTAGTTCCCCCCTTCTTTCCTGCCAGCCTCTCCAACCCAGTTCTTGCTCCCTGGCAGACATGGCTGTGGAGTTAATTTCAATTTCAGGCAATTGTATTTACAGGGTAAATGATTTTATAACTATTTCTCATTGGCTTCTTGGGCTTACTTGCTATTTAAAGCTTATTTTTCAGCTTCCAGCTCTGGCAAAATGGACTTTCCCTTGCTGAAAATGTGCATTCAGAGCAGGAAGGAACTTGACTTTGTGAAGATTTATGTCCCTTTTAAGCTAATTATGTGACTATTTGTAACAATAAGCTTCAGTTCCACTTCGGATAGTAAAATTTCTCTAAGCAGTTATTTGCCTCAGGCTATAAAGTATCTCCTACTGAAACTCAATGAAATGAAGGAATTCATACATATAAAACTTTGAAAATGTGCTGTTAAAGTCTGGACCCTGTCTTGAATTGGTTGTGCAGAAGTCTAAGGATGTGGAGTTGGAAATATATTGTATGTGCACCAGTGTAAGAAACTGTTAATTTCTGAAAAGCACTTAAGGTTATTTAAAATGAGGTTTAAATGTTTTCTGGCCATAATAAAGATGGACAAAAGAATGTTCTGTAGGTGCAAGGAGAGCAGAAGACCATTTCGCTGTTCTCGACGAAATCTGAAATGAGGAAAAGATGTTTCTTTGAGACAAAGAACCTCATGAAGTTTTGATACAAAGCACTTTTCCTCTGACAAAAGTTTCCATCAAACCAAACTTTATTTTCGCAGTAAAGATGTGCCCAAAGGTTTCAAGCAAAGATTCACTTCTGCAAGCACTTCATCTTCCTGTTGCTGCATTCTCCCTCTATTTCTTACTCTGTGCAGCTGCTGGTTTTTTTTTCTTTCATTAAAAATAGATCTAGATGGGCAGCAATAACAACACCTCTACTGTTGCTGGCACAGCACCTCTTTACTGCTGCAGGGGATGCCTGGGGATCCCTCACAGCAAAGAGTGGCCAAGGAGGGCTGACAAGTGCCATGAGCTTTGGAAATAGAGGACATGACAGCAGAGCTGCTGCCCTTTTCCTGCACATTCTGGGCAGGACAGCATTTCTAGAGGCTTGGCCCTCAGGCACCTCTTGGTCCTGGGAGCTGTGACCACACCAGGACCTTGTGGACTTGCAAGATATGTGATGGAACCCACATGTTGTTGCTGCACACAGCTCCGTGCATCACATCTGCCCTACATTCTCCCTTTGTGCAACTGTCCTGGCAATAAACATCAGCTGCTTTTCTGTTTTCCTTCTCTCACTCAGCTTCCCTACAACCATTGTAAAGTCCCCTCTCTGTTCCCATTTCTTTCTCACCAGTACTTGTGTCTCTTCATCAGTTCCGGACACTTTTTTTCTTAAGCAAGCAGATCCGCCTTCTTTATCTTTACACTTCCCACGCTTGTTTCCACTACTATTTTGTACAACCTCTCTGATATTTAATTCATTTCCTGCTTAGTTTTCTTTACCTCTCTCCTACCTTTTCTATCTCTGAAAACTTTGTGTCTAGAAGACTTTTCATCCCTCACAGCCTATTCAGATGTCAGTGTCCTCCAGGCTCTGGAGGACTGTTCCTGCCTTTGGCTATGTCCGTTTCCACATCCTTCATTTTTGTTTCACATACCTCTGCACCCCATGCCTTTTCGCCTCTTCTCCATCCTGATGGTTGATGAGGATCCTTGCTCACCAGCTTCTCCAGAGTCAACTCATCTTTCTTTGTCTTCTCTTTGCAGTCTCCTCTTGCCTGCCATGACCTCAATGATTCATCTTGCACTTTTGCTGCTTCCTTATGCTGCATGGTCCACCCTGACAACTTTAGGCTCTGCCCTTCATTCCATGCCCTTTTTCTGGTTATGTGTATATGTGGCAAGAATGCTGTTGCACTTCTCCAATGCACACCTGATTTTTTTTCCTCGGAAATGGTGGTGTTGTATTTAGCGATTCTCCTCCTCTGGGTTAATACAAATCCAAGGTTCTGCCTTCTTTTGGCCAGATATCCATAGTCTGTTGGTTTTTCTGGTCTCTATTCCTTTTTTTTTTTTTAAGAACACATATTCCTGACTTTTTAATGTTTCCTGGAGAACTGCCCTTCATTCTCTGCTATTCTCCCTCTGCACCTCATCTCTGGATAACCTCACAAGTAGAAAATCTAACAATTAGTTGATGTCAATAAGTAACTGATCTGTCTCTGAACATCCGAACACAAGTCAACAGCTTTGCCAGTGACACGGACAGAGGGGTTGAGTGTGCCCTCAGCAAGTTTGTGATGACACCAAGCTGTGTGGTTGGGTGGATACGCTGGAGGGAAGGAATGCCATCCAGAGG
>JBCJKH010050541.1:0-30146 GCA_039877255.1 Loriculus beryllinus | reverse complement strand
GAAAACTGTATGCTCTATGTTCCAAGACACAGAACATATGTATTACTTATTTCCAAGCAAGTAATACATACATTTGTGTTCATGTAGCACAATTTATTTCAGTTCATAATATCATCATAACAGAAAGAATAGGTGTAAATCAAAAGCCAATATACTGTCATATTAAAAAGCATATACAAGCAGAATCCCTGAAATACGTTCAGATTACTGTATTTCTTTTATGGTGACTGTTGCTGGAGCAATTTTTAAAAAAAGGAAACATGCCAGTTCTGTGCTGCACCTCATTAGTGATAAAAAGATTATTATTCTTGGAATTATTAAAATATAGTTTAGTATATCCTATTGTAGAAAATTACAGAAAAGAAGGACATGTATTTTGCTAAAACACATCTGGCTTTGATCCATAGCATTCCAGAACAAACGCTTTCAACTGTGATTTTGTTACCAAAGTGTCACAGCATCTTACATGAGTCAGTAAACTTATTACAGTGTTAGTAGAAGCTGCCAAACTCTTACAAATTCAGAGCATGTACTCAGATAGAAATTATTTAATATTTGCCAACATCACCCAGTTTGAAAAATTAATTCATAGCATGTATTTTCGGAAACAGACTTGAGATATTTTGTAAATAAGCAGGTGACATTTCACTTAACTGCATTTTTAAGAGTACACATGCTAAAAGGTTGAACTACAAAATTATAAACTTCTTTTTTTCTCTTTTCTCATCACATCTGCCAGATATTTGCAATTTTCTGTCATAAAATCTATTCTCTTCAAACACAAACTAGTCAAGTTTAATTTTAAATTGAACGGTCAATTTTTCTTTGATCTTGTAATGCAATCAGATTTATTAGTAATACCAAAATATTTTTATGTACAATCTTTCATCCTGACAGTTCTCCCAAAGCTGTGCAAAACCCCTCCAGTTATGTGCAATTCTATTTCCATTTATAATACTGCCATTTTCAGGACAGAAAGAACCTATTTAAGTTATGACAGCAGAAGTACCACAACAGTTCTTCAGAGAGGATGTAACTCTTAACACAATCTCAGTTTAGAGTTGCAAAAAGGCACATGAGGGACACACTACCACCATGAGGGAACAACTACAGTCATCAAAACACCTTTTAATTTACTTATTGCTGAGTGGATCTAAGGCAACCCAATATTCAGCAGTACCATTTTTAACACTAATACTATCCACATCTCTATTTCCCGCAGTCCATTTCTTTAAATAACTAAATTCTTTCTAGGTTCACTCTACCATTTACTGAAATTAACTGTAGCAAAATGTCCCAGGGGAAGACTAAGACCAGTAATGTACAACTCTCTAGCAGTGGCAGGTCAGAGGAACAAAACCATACTAGAAACCCTGCAGAGGTTTGAAAGGAAGCTGATACAGACTGTGCCCTCAGTGCTGAGTTTCACTGTGGGTTCAAAACTCATTTACACAGAATACACTGTTACAACCTGGATCATGTAAAACAATTCTATTTCTTTCATCCAATTCAACAATTTTACCTGAGGTCTATATGCCTTGCAACTGAAGCAACAACTAGTCATGCAGAACTTTACCCTCAAAGGGTTTATGAAACTCTAAACCTATTTAGACTCATATGTTGCAATTCAACTTCCCTTTTTACTGCAGAAAACCAACAAGATTAAACTACATCTCTTAATTTCCCTCTAGGAAGCATTCTGGACACCACTGAAACAGAAATCCTTCAACAAAGATAATGAAGCTCAGCACTCTCCCTCCATATGATTCCTACTATGGATGGGGTAAGCTTATCCTGTCAGGAAAACATTGCTTTGCTAAGTTGAATTTTCTAGAACTCAAGCTCTGTATCTGTCATTCTGCATGCTAACAGCCTTGCTTTAATGGCACCAGCATACAAGTAACAAAGCCAATGAACTGCTCATCTAGCTTGCATATTTGGTCATATGTAGAAGAGCACTACACTGGCTATGAAAGTAAAAGTGGGCATTCAGATCTAGGAAAAAGGGGACTTCAGAACTTTGCATGAGATTGCAATACAAATCTTCTTGAGAAAACTTGGCATATGTTAGTTTCCCCAAATAGGGAAAAGAAAACAAGCACAAAACCCCTACAAATATCTATAATAATTTTTATACCATATAATGATGTTCAGTTCTTCTGCATACTTTTTTGAGCACTGAAATGGTCATTTCCAGCCACTCTGCTAAAAGTTATTGACTAGTCTTACAGAAAAAGAGGCACAAGAAGTGAAATGGATTATTTGAGAACAAAGTAAAGTAAGCAAGCTCATGTATCACAGGCCCATGTTCAGACTGCCAAGCCTGGGGTAACAGTTGGACTTGATGATCTTAAAAGTCTTCTCCAACCTAGTTGACTCTATGATTCTGTGCCACATGCTAATTGCTACATGCTTGGCCTGAAGGAGCTGAAGGCCAAACCAGATTAGAGGGCTCTTGCTCCAAATCAGAACTCAGGGGAACTTTGGTTCCCATTTTTGTGTCTATGCAACCAGCACAGAAGATCCCAGAGCCTTCAAGTACAACAGGCTGCAGCAAGAGCTCTTCTCTTAACAGTGTGCGTTTTAACACATGCAGCAGCCCTAGAAATGGAAAATCCAAGCACAGGTAAGATGCCTTTATTGGTAGCAAGGCAGACACCTGCCATCATAGCTGCAAATGGTGGCTTCCTGCCAAGACACGAACTTGCAGTGACTGGACTCAATGACTCTGCTCAAACCATCGCTGAGCAGCTGACAGTGATAAAAGTTAATTTATTGTCAAGATACTGTGACTGAGTATCACATCTATTTCCTGAATTAGAAGAGGGTAGAATACAAGGATGGACTACAAGTCTTCATTTCTGACTTACCTGGAGGTACAAAATCCCAAGCAACCGAGGCATTTGCTGAACAGTCACAAAAGCAGACCACACACACTTTGGGGTCAAGGGGCATGTTCTCATTACAACAGATTCCTTTCTCCAGCTATGGCTTATTTATTTATTAAAGCTATCTACTTCTGTGGCTATCAGGCCAGATTTTGACAAGAAGCATTAATGCCTCCATGTCTCAGGAGCAGCACCTAGAGTTTCTCTTGTTAGAGCTTTCAAAATGTTACTCTGCAGTGAGACTTTCTCAAAAAAAAGATGTAACATGAGACAGAAGGAAAAAGCCTCCACATTTTGAAACAAATATGATGTTTGCTGAAGTACCTTCCTGGCATCACAATAGCGTAGCCCAAAGGATTGGAACTGCGGGAAGAAGGCTGGCTGGACAGCTGCAATCTGTGTGTAGAGCTCTGCAGGCCGTGACATGGCAGGGGTTCCTGAAAGCAAGATCACTCTCCTGGCAGCCTGGGAAATCAAAATAGAATATTATCATCATACAGCTTACAATATACGCAGAACCTGCAAAGTAGTCATCCCCAGTCCTGAAAGGAAGTCCCACAGCCATGGTCCAAGCACCCTAAATGGAGAAGTGCTTCACCATCCACAGATACTTGCAGCCTTCGCTGCCTGAAGATACTTAAGGACAGTACTTAAAACTTCTAGGAAGCAAGAAGAAATACATACTGTTTTTGATTCATTCTCCACATGCTGTAAGGGAAGGGGACATTAATTTTTATGACATTACTTTCTGAATTGGCTCTTACCCACTAGGCATGTTAATAGCTTATGCCTGGCTCAAGATTTCATTTGTCATCAGATGTCACAAGAAAGTGGCGCACCCTTTCAGGTACATCCTCACCTCCAAAATAAATTCTCTTGTAATAAACCTGCCACAGCAAGCCACAAATAGATTGTCTTCTTCATAAAAGCAGAAAAGATCCAGAGAAGTAGGATTTTTTCTTACTTTTAGTTCTTTTTCCTTTTAAAAT
Source organism: Loriculus beryllinus (assembly GCA_039877255.1). Classification (NCBI taxonomy): domain Eukaryota; kingdom Metazoa; phylum Chordata; class Aves; order Psittaciformes; family Psittacidae; genus Loriculus; species Loriculus beryllinus. The sequence continues at coordinate 26,269 of JBCJKH010050541.1, read as the reverse complement.
TCTCCTAGCAAGGAGAGAACGACGCTGGCTGAAGCAGGACCAGAAGATGCCAATCTAACAGCCACGGTGAGACTAGGCACAGCTGGCTGGATGCCAGAACATGAGTTCATAAATACGAATCATGTAAGAAGATTGTAAAACATGTGGTGCAGGGGACACAGGAAGGGGGTGGGAAACCTGTATCTAAAGTATGTGCTTCCAAAAAGATTACGCTATAGACATAAAAAAATTACGCTATAGACATAAAAGCCTTTCTCCCCTCATACCTCCATTATTATCTAATTCTGTTCTTAGACGAGAGCTATGGATTTTTACTGCTGTAAATTCACATACAGTAGTTAAATTACACATGCCTTGTAATTTCCTGCATGGTTTAATGCAGGTTCATTAAAATAACAAAGAGATTCTTGAGTGACATCTGTACCAACAGCTTATTCACATTTAAATGAAAAAGAAAATTAAATTCTTTTATCATTTCACTGAGATCTACCAGTCAACCCAAATCTATTCAGCTGATTCATTTACTCACCAACCAAACCTGGTAGAAAAAAGAGTTCACAGATCAGCTACCGGAAATTAACTTCAGGACTCTATCAGATATTTATATATAGGTTGTAGTCAAAGTGGGAATTGCTTTCTCCCAATAAATTCCCATAAGCATTTAAGACAATTCCCATAAGTATTTAAAAAAGCAGGATATTTATTGAACTTACTAAAAGGAGAGGTCAAACCTTTGGATATGTCAGAATGTAAGAGTTAATTTGCACAACACAGAGGAGTCCTAAAGACCAAAGATATCAGATCCCATGAGGAAACACAGTGATAAAACAGAAATGAGGTCAGTTTTAGAAATTAAGGTAACAGTGGAGGCAGCTGAGCAGAACCTAGACAATATGTGATCCCTTGTAGAAGCCTCTGAGGAGTAAACTGACACCATCCTGAGAAACCTGTTGAAACACAAGAGATGCTAGTCCCACATGTGCAAGAAATCTCCAAATTAAACTTTTTCTTCCTGGGCTAACAGGAAGCTACTGCTAGGAAAAAGAGAACATGAAGGTCATGCAATTACAGATAACTCATTTAAAAATAACTCTGGATTAAGCTAAAGCAAGAAACATCCACTCAAACAGACCAGGGACATATTAAATACAACGTAAACCCAACTGTGTAAAAGGTTTTATGCCATTCTCAAGACTCCTCCTCTCTGGAGGGTGTTCCCTAGGACCTACATGAGACAAGCTTGGAACACTAAACCCCCAGTAGTCAAAACAATTAGGCTACTTCCCCAATCCCTAGATAGGTACCCAAAGACAGAATGATGAAGTTACATGTTATTTGAATTCTAAACTTGTCCAGCTGCCACTTTGCAATGCACAACTTATTTCTGAACAGACAGAGCATCTAACCACTGCAAGCACCTACCAAGGGCTGTGATACATCTCTACAATTAACCATTTTAAGCAAATTGAGAACTAAAAAATAGCAAGAAAAAACAAACCAACAAAAAAACCAAACAACATTAGCTTTACAAGAACCTTGAAGAAGTTAAAGAAATTAGTTCCAGAAAATTGTGTGGAACACAGGTGATGCAATTCTTTATCCCAAGGGTCCCTTTAAGTTTCAAAATCCATGCCAGAAGGAGCCCAAGAAAGAAGGAAAAAAAAAATCTTAGGAAGACAAGCTTCCAAGTGTTGAAGGCTTACTTAAAGTCTGGATGAAAGAAACAGCTTTGATTCACATTTCCTTTTCTAGTGGCAACTCATTTTGAATAGATGCCAATAAAGATTTGCTCCTGCAGAGAAGTGTCTGCTGATCACTGCTTAATTCTTGTTTCCTGCTGGAGCTTCTGTGCTGTCAAGAGAGAGAGCTTATCCTCTTTCTTGGGAGGTCTATAAGAATAATATGGAACAGCAACACAGAAAATAAGATTGCAGAGACCAGAAAGGACTTTCTAGCAAAACCAGATCTGTAATCAATTGATACATATTTCCACATAAGAGACCTAACATTAGGTGCTCATTAGCATTTAGGCATGAAATTAAATCTTCCCTAGAAGCACTCTTCTCTCATGGGGTCTCTGTGACCGTTCTTAGAGCTACTTTCTTGTGAAAAAGGAAACTTTCTTGTGTTTAAGGGAACTCTGACAGTGGCTTGACCAGTTGAGACCGGGTCTATAGCTCATTTCCTAAGTTACATTAAGACAGTTGTGGCTTTTTAGCATTACACTTGCGCACAATACGTCAGCAAGAATTAATTCTACAGCTGCGACATTTACAAAAATTATTTTTGAAAGTCAGTCCAAAACCCTGCACCCAACTGATTTGAAGGGGAGTAGGCAAAGAGGAAGGGTTATGCCACAAACAAATAACTGAGCATGCAAAGAGCTTTGTTAACTTAAAATGGCTGTCCTGTGTTAAATGACTTCCATAGCATGAGCTCTGCCATACGCTAACAGACTGACATACTTTTTTAGATAAGTGTGGCTGATTCTGGCTTTACAGTTACTTGTGTCCCCCAGTTTTTACTTACTCTGTCATTCTGAACTGCTTAGAATAAGGATACCTTATCTGGTGAAATAAAAAGGTCTGACAGTGACCATAATATAATAATCACCTGCTGAAATAGAAGATTTGACAAAGGGAAAGTGTTGCAGCTGTTTTGGGGAGTCAGTTTCTGTACTTTGGTAAAACAGAAAGAACTCTACATTTCATAAGATGATCCTACAGTGGTTATTACAAAAATATAAATGCCTTTCCCTATTCTTAAGTGAACATCTTAGACAATGTGTGTCCAACGGTGACAATCAGCTATGACTGAAGCAAAAAAAAGGGAAATTGGAATGTAACAGCAGAAGTGAAGACACAGTCTTGAGGCTTCTCCAGTTTCAAGACGAAGTTCCTTCTCAGCAGATGACAACAAGCAAAGGCTTACTTATCCAATCAATATGGATTTGTAATGCCTAAAGACAGCTTCTATTTATTTCCCAGTGGAAAGGGAGATTTTTATGGTCCCTTTTCACATTCTACCTTCAGCATTGATCCATTTCCCTCTATTATTTGTGTTTCTTTATTAAAACAAGTACAAAGAATATTAGACTCCAGACACACAATGTATTTGGGCTTCCATAACAGAAACAAAGACCTTTAACTCTGCAAACATGAAGATGTGCATCATGCTATTAACCTGAACAGCAGCTCAATGGGAACAACCACATTAGTAATATTACCTAAATATTATGGAACAAAGCCCATAAAGAGCACAAGACGACTAAGACCATTTTATGCCACTGAAATCTTTGATTAGATACTACTTTTTATTTCTCAGTTTCCAACCCAGTTCTTCACCAAGAATTTACTGACATGCTTCCAAGAAACTTATCCATGTTCCACTGGGACCTTCCCCAGTTTCCACTGTGTTGCAGTACCCCATGCAATTACAGAAGAAGAAAGATCATGCAGCACTTCGGCTGGTTGAAGGATATAGAACCCTTTTCACTCCAGTCCCCAAGAGATCCCACCACTGATCAGTGAAAAACTTCTTGTTTTGGTGTTTCTTCTTCAAAGCCCCTGTGGCTTTGTTCTTTTATGGATGCTGGTAGAAAATATACTCCCTTTCCTATGTTCATTTCTCCGGACCACTCTAATCTTGGAAGGCAAAAATGCTTACAAAAGGCATAACACCATGATACTTTCTGCCTCTGAGATGTACAGTACAGGTGAAGGGAACAACCAGTATTGTCGCTACACCCAGGAGAACTTAGTCCCGGTCGTGACAGTAAAGAAAACAGCAAGGTGGCAAGCAAGTCCTATTACTGGTTGCCACAGCTCTGGATAAGGGGCAGAGACAAGCCAGGCATGATCAGGACTTCAGGCAACTCAATCAAAGCCAGTAGCATGAAGCTATTCTCACTTTGAAGTGCGAAAACAAGACAAAAGGACCACTTTAAATACAGAAACTTCTAGCTCTCTTAAATCCCATAAGAGATGCTGAAGCTGGGGAGAGATCTCACACAGATGCTGGCACAAACTGGCCAGTGTGAACGCTGGCTGAGCTTGAAAGCAGGATTTTTGCCACATGCCAAAACATCAAAGGACTCTTTTCTACTCTGGCTTTCAATCCATCCACCTCCGTAATTTTTCAGGGATGCACACAGACTGTGTACAAACTCTGCCACCTGGTTCCATGTAGGCAGATGAAGTATTCTCCCCGTTGTACAAGTCTGCACACCCACAAGTTTTCACATTCATTGGGAATGTGAAGGGAATAAGAAATGAGGCCTAAACATTTTATTGCTGTTAATTCAGCTCACCCTATCTTACTGTTTTCTCTAACTGTTAGTTCCTCTCAAATTTTTGATCAATAACAATAAATTGGGCACAGCATGTCTATATACTTACTCCAAACCAATGACAACCTATGGCAAGCTACCAGTATTGATAATGGCTACAGCATACATCCAGCACTAGAAGTCTTTCTGGTCACACTTCCCACTGCCCAAAGCCAAACTTAACTAGATCTCTGTCAGGGTAGCAGCTAACTATGTCACAAAAGCACCGAATACTACACACACCAAATACTGCATGCACACACACACAGAGAGTTTGTAAGTTTTTTTAATATTAGAAAAATGTCTGTACGTTCCCAACTGACAAACTTAGGCCACAAATTTAATGCATCGTTCTACTTAATAATTCCATAGTGGACTTGCTCCGTAATATATACAAGGGAAGCAGAAAAAGATTAATTATTACTGAGTGGCTAAAAATACCACTTCACTTTGAAAACCAGTAAGTGTCAGATATTAAAACTGAGGCTTTACATGCTGTAACCATAGGTTAAGTATTTCAGAAGCGGAGATTCAGATTGGCTAACAAGGCAGATTCAAAATTAATATTCAAGGTAAATCATCTTTATTATGAATGTATTGATTTAATCTGATTATTGTGCAGCTCTGCCTAAACATTCACAATTTTTATATGTTACTTATTATTCAAATGGAGAAGTCACAGGAGCAGATTCTATCAAGACGAAAAAAATCCATTAAGTATGAATGGAAGTGACAGAAACATTTCAGGCTCAGAAAAAATTTAGTTTGGATCTGTCCAGTGTCATTATGGACTCAAGTGTCTGTAGCATGTAAGGACCATCACATTTCTCAGATGTTTTTTGTCCTTTTCTGGCCCTAAAATTCAGGCCAAACCTAAGCTTTCATGCATGAGGATGTTGGGAACTTTGTTGGAAATATAAACAACTATGGCAATTTCAGAAAGTTTAAAATAGTATAACGCTAACAACAGTTAGAAACGGCAATACTTGTGGCAATGCTCAGAAGGTAGACAATGCACAAGTTGGCTCCAGCAGCTTTGGGTACAGCACTGGCATGGCTTCACACTGTCACCTTAAACTAGAGACTGAGGTGCTAGAAGCAGCATACCTTGATTGATACACATATCAAGGGATGACCTATGGATTCATGTTTTCTTGGTCTCTTCCAAGAGCCCCAGTACTGCTCTAATCCTTTTAACCTAAAGAAGGCAAGAGCAAGAATATTCTCCCCCAGCAGCATGTTTCAATGTTTATCAATGTCTTTTATTTAATAATCTCAAAGCGCCATGTAAAGCACTGAAAATACTCAATTTTACCACATTGACTATTTACTAAAAAGATGACACAGTACAGTTGTTAAATCCAGTATTCAAGTGATGAAAATGCCTCATATTTTGGCAGTCATTCAAATACGAAAGCACTGCAGTGATGTGCTGTGCCAATAGTGAACACAGCATCACTCACTAATACTTGAAGATAAAGCTGCCAAAGGGACTAGTTTTAAAGGAAAACACCTGTGTTGGAAAACAAGGAGGGCAGAAAAGTAGCTATTACAGCAAATACTCACTTTAGAAGTTAATAGTCAGCAAGCAGAATAAAATTTACCTGAACATCTACCTTGAACTACCTGGTGCTGTATGCTGTTTACAAGTGTGATAATGCATGATAGGAACAGGAAATCATACACTTTCAGAATACTGAAACTCAGTTTCAGAAGCCCAAGTTCTCAATTCTTTAAGACCAGTGATGTAGCAGCATAAAACTAAGTTCTCAGTAAGTGCATAAAGGCAATTAACCTCTGCCTAACAGCTACCATCTCTCATTCTCGTATCTTTTAGCCTGCAAATAATTTTGACAAGCTGATCCTTACAAAGCTACAAGTAGGAAAGGACGAGACCACTTTTTGAGTATTTTGTAAAGAGATGAAATTTTCCTCCATGAAGAATTTCCTCCAATGAGGTTATTTTCCATCATTTTCAGAGATACACTCTAATTATTGTAATTCAAACTGCTCATAAAATTGGACCTCCTACTTAAGTTTCCAAACGTTACAAGCCTGAAGTGATTTGAAAGCCAAGAGAAGAGTCAAGCCTTTAAAGGGAACAATGAAGCTATTCAAGGACAACCACCTTCAGCTTGCCATTACGAATCTTTCATATAAAAGGAAGTTGCAATAAAGCCATCACAGATCAAATCTCTTTATATGCACTTGCTGATAATTGCTGAAGAGGAACTGCATTTACCTTGGTCTAATGTACATGTCCTAATATTCTGTAGTATTTAGAAACTACTGGTAAGTTTAATCTGTTAAACGCTACCAGGGAGACTTTGATTCTTTGATCCCAGGACAACAGGTAGACATGAAAATTTATGTTTCCCCTGTTACTGCATAATTGAACATTGCCTCTTTCTTGTGGGCCACCTATCTTGCTAACCCCACATTTTGACATTTCCTATTAGCTCTGTATATTTAACCAGCAGGAGTGCTCCTGAATCCCAGCCACACAAATTCTCTGAATGCTTGCAGGAACAGAGTAAAGCCCTAAACCAAAGCCAAGGAACAAACCTATGTGATGTCACTTTGATATACAGCAGCAATTTGTGTGTTAAGAAGTGACTGATAGTGATTATTAAACAAGCTACATTGACACTACTATTTCTGCTCTCCCTGAACACATCCAGTAAGTTTTCCCATACAATAAGATATTCCCTTTTTCCGCATCACTGTAAAACCCATCAGTGGCAGTACTTCTGAAGTTCTTTTGTTAGGTTTTACCATCTAACATTTGTATGGAAACAAGCGACTAAGCCAGAGATAAATTTTGCTCTGGGATCTACAACATCACCTGGATTTCCACTTGCGCAACAGAATTCATCTGCTGGCTCCTAAACCTGGTAAACGGAGCAACACTGCTTTGGGAGCCTGACTTTAGCTGATGGAGGTTTAGCACCCAGAATACACACCTTGAGTAGAGGCATGGCAGCCCGGCATCGTGCAGTTTTTATGTTCTTTAGGAAATGAGATTCATCCTGAAACAAAACAAGCATGAAAGTGAAGACAGTTCTGAGTCATAGTCCAACTGCAGGCTACAGGAGAAATTCCCAGTATTCTCTGCTATCTAATATTTCAAGCCTATCATCCCAGAGGAGATTTCAAGCACTGGAATAGCCATATCAAATCCTAAGTGAAAAGACAGCATGTGGAATAGCAGGCTTTCCTACATTCAAACCCACAGTGGCAAGCAAACAGCACAGAAATCAAACCTTAAGGCTATGAATCTCAAATGACCAGATACAAGTGAGCAGAGCGGGCTCGACAGGGAAGGAGAAACAGGAATATTATTTCTACCACCAATACTCATTTGTCCCTGTGTGTCATTTAAATGCAGAAAATATAGGAGGCCTATACAGTGCCACTTCCCTAAATAAGGGGTTAATGAAAATGAGGAGGGAAAAAAAAAAAAAGAAATCTAATTAGGATCCAACTGTTCTGCTGATAGGGCTCACCAGGTGGATAACAACCTCCTACTTGAGATATCACCCCCAGACACACTTTTCTACTGCTGTAGCAAGGCAGAACTTAGACACAAAAAGCAGTCGGTGACCTCCAAGGGTACATTTTCATCTTTACACTTGTGGATGAGTATGTGACCATGCATGAAAAGACAACACAACTGGTTAGCCTCTCATCACTGCCTTCTCCCTCCTGATTAACAAATAAGCTACATTAATGTTCCCAGACATCAAAAGAAGATTAGGAGAAAAAGCAGGGAAGCTCAGCACTCAGTAAGAGTATTCTCATCTGTAAAAATATATACAGGGTCCAAATTTGAACACATAAACACACAGAAATAACACCTGCCATCTCATGGTTCCAGGGCAGTGGTCCTAGAGCCTAAGTCCCTTCACTCCAAGCACCAGCATATCAAAGTAACAATTCACATTTCCACCCTGACAGAACAGCTTGTCAGGGAGTGGGCAGGGGAGGGAATCAATTCCCCCATAAGTAGTTTGATCTCCAGAGAACTCCATCTATTCCCACATTCCCTTCTGATGCTGAGAAACAAAACGATTATTACATTCTAATTGTCATGATCTTAGGGACAGGTGCATATGTGCGCTGAAAACTAGACTGAGAACATCAAACAGTCACAGTAAGCTACAGATACACTTTTGGTCTCTATTGATCCAAGCTGGATTTGAAACACTAGATGTTTTGAATTTCTAGTAACAGAAATCTAGAAAAATGCACTTTATCATGGCTCTGTAAAAGGTTAAATAATGGATTTTTAAGTAAATTACAAAAGAAATTATACAAATGATCAAAGAAGGCTTAATACAGATTGTCAGTGGAACACAAGCAAAGGGAGGTTTTTCTTATGCTTTATCCACATACTTGATGTGGAGACGTTATCTGGTTTACTGGATAAACACTAACACCACCCTAAAGTCCAATCCCCTTAAAAGATACGATTCCAAGACTACTGTATTGAAGCACCACATTAAATACCATTCTCTCCAACCGCAATGTAATCAGAGGGGGACCATAACAAGTAAAAGAGAAAACACAGCTTCAGGAATCGTAAATTAATAACCTTACTAGTTATCTCAAAAGGCTTCAGGGAAACCCCCTACTTTTACTCATGAAGACAGCTATGATCACAGCCCCAATTATGAGTCAGTTTCAGTCTTAAATAAGGCCTGCTTTACACTTCTCCACTGTACAACACAAAGGTCACCCCATATGCAGCATACAATTAACTTCAAAATTTTAGTGTACCACTTACAATAATAACTACTTGGAAAGTGCTCTGAAGTTGCTTGTCCATCTTGCTGAGGAGGTCAAAGCTGACAATGTTGATCAAGCCTGCTGTTAGGTTGTCTTTGCCAGTGACTATGACATTGGTGCTACCCGGACTCAAGGACGGAAGCCACCTGTGAAATGCCTGGAGGAAGAGGAAAGCAATTAATTGTGTTTTGGTGCTTATGTTCTGTGTCAGGACCCCAAAGCACTTCACAAAGCATTCTTAGAAATGCTTAGAACATGGAGCCACTCCACCCACCATTAAACATCAACTTGGAGCACAGTACAGATAAACAGTCTCTCCAAGGAAACCACCCTAGTAGTGGGAAGATAAAGAACAAAACTATAAGGCCAAATCTATCTTCCATAGCTAGGAAGGCTTAAACATGCTCTATTCTTCCCTCTTACTGAAAACCAAAATCTGATCTGTAAAAGAAATTTGCATAACCTCCTGACAATGTTACCTGTTTCACTCAGAGCCAGAGATAGTGACAACTACTAACAGGGAAGTTCAGTTTTCCCACTAAACAGCAAACTCAGGCTGTGAAGCACAAACTTTTAAAGTGGTAAACATCTTTCACTATAGCAATGTTTACTCCACAGTGAGGATGAAGTACAACTCATCCAGATCAACAAAAACTCATCCACTACCTCTCCTTAAAGCATCTATAAAAAATACTCCAAACAAACAAACAAAATGAAAAGGTCAAGTTAACAACACACCAGCTGCTCTATGATAGCAGCTGAAATACATGTGTCATTCAAATCAACCTCTTGAAGTGCTCCACACACCAGAGCAAGATATCCTCCCCCAAACCCATCTGTTAGCTACTGAGCACCCACCATTTCCCTTGTTATTGTGTCCCAAATGACACCAACCTCTCTGCATCATTTGAGTTCTGCTGATGTTGCTCTGCAGAGAAAGGCTAGGGCTTCAGCAATCAGGATCTGCTTTCCTTTAGGAAAAATGTATCCAAGTGGTGATGAGAAATGACATCTCTGCCTCTAGGCTCTTCACTTGTGGAAGTCCCCCAAGTATCATTCTTCTCCTCTGTTCAGTAACCACATGCAGCAGCCAGAGGAGTTAAATGTGAACTTCTCATATTTCTCAGTATGTGAGAAACTAACAATTAATTATCCTTCACCACTTATGGCAAGCACCACAACAAAAAATGGGCCAACAAGTAGACAAAGTTAGATCCCAACCAAAAACTATGTGACTAACACTAAGCCAAAACTTAAAGACAAATGTGGCAGCAAGAGGGAAGTATATGAAAGCTCCTAGCTGTACTGCCCTCTCCTTTTGTGAAGGCACATACATGACTAGTTCACACCATAAAAGTGACCCTGTATTTATTATTTGATGTTGACCTCCGTCCACAAGAAGTGCTTTGAAATTGCTCTGAACATTAATTATTCAGGCTCTATTGCCAAACTCCAAACGTGCATGGCTGCAGTACTTCTCATCCAGAGTAACTGACATTGTCCTGCCAGCTTCCTATGGCACTTTGAACATAAAGGCTCCCACTGGCCTGAGCCCAGAAAGCCAAAATAAAATGCTAACAACTCTGGCAATTCAGCTCCAGAGACACCACAAAACCTTCTACTATTATAGTAAAACACAGGTGTACAACAATGGACAAAGTAGACAATAATGAACTCCACCTTCTTCCACTTGACACATTTTAATTAGACTTGCACCTTTTACATTCACACAACACAACTCATTCTAAAGCAAACATCCTAACACAACATCTCCTACAACAGCCTCCTGGGAGTAGGGGAAGGAAGCACTCACAGAAATAAAAAAAACCAAACCACCCCACCTCATATTGCTTAAATCTCTTGAAGCACACCACAGTTTAGTTGGCAGGTGCCCAGTACTTCAGGAAACCAGGGCCCAGATTGTTACCAGTAGGTATTCCACAGAAGGCTTGAGGGAGGTCTACAAGCCTTTGAAATATCAAACATGATAAGCATTACTTCTTTGTTCAGAAAACAATTTTCTTTTCCTGTTGCCCAACATTTTGTTGCACTACTGGACATAAAAACAAACACTAAGATGCTCTAACAACCTGCTACAGCACAAAACCAGCAAATCCCAATCAATACACTTCTCATTAATGCAACATTCCAGGGAAAGCTAACCTCCTACCCCCTCTTCCTCAGGCATGAAATTACTGACCTAAAACCTCTGGCTCACCTTTTTCTCCCATAGTGAACATCTCACTAACCTATGGCAACTCAACAGTCTCAGTGTAAAAGTCATCACAATAATTTATTTCAAGATATATTTCCCAACTATGCAAGCTTTCTTGGGCTTCTGATCAATGTTAATAAAGAACTCAGAGGAGTCAGCGGCACACAGTGGACAAGCCAAAAGATATTATGACAGACACTTAATGATGATGAGAATGGAGCCTCTTCAACAAAGTGGAGAATCCCAGCATCTGGGCTTCTGTTCCAGCCAAGGGACTGGCAAATACTGCTATGAAGGACTTGAATACAACAGAGAATTGCTTGAATTCAATTACTGTCTTTGGCACTCATGAGTAGAACACTCCATTAAAGCCAGCTGACTTGGAGGAGCAAAGTTAACAGTGTCAGGGAGATACTTTCTCTAGATGTCCCACTTTCCAGCAGATCATCTGGACCACAAACGAAAATCAGCCAATAAAATCAAATATGCATATACCATACAGTCAGTGCCATAAAATTCCCCTCTCCCCCCCTAACACACATCTTCTTAAAATTTTAACTTATACAGAGTGCAACACAGCACAATCATCACACATGCCATCTAGCAGCCCCCTGTGCACGCTCAAGCTCACGGTACCTCTGCCCATGTAAACCTCACAGAAGAAGGAGTCACCACCAGCAAGGGCCATTCCTTCTGGTAATACGCAGCAATGCAGATCGCCTGGACAGTCTTGCCCAAGCCCATGTCATCCGCAATAAGCAAACGTCCGTTTCTGAAAACTGCAAAACTGGGGAAAAGAGAGAAGGGAATTAAGTAAGAGTCAAGTACTGGATTACTATGTGTCATGGCAGCCAAGACGAACACAACCCACCACCAAGCTTATAATGTGGATCACCTAGAAGTGATCTCAGTTCTTCAGTAAACCTGGAGCTCTTCCCTTAGTCTGAACACAAGTGAGCAATTCTCACAAACCTCTCAAACTTGAAAGCTCCTTAACAGTGGTTCAACCCAATCTTTAGAGACTCTGATTTCATGAGCAGTCATCTCAAGACCTACCATCATTTAAAGCACATTCTTTCCATGATATTAATCATATTCTGTCCCAAAGCTCATCCTGGCTGAGCTAAGAAAATATTAGTAACAATGCCCTTTTAACACTAGTAAGTACAGGCTTTCATGGATTGCATCTTGAAGTCAACAACTAATAACCATATGTGATGGGGACAGGGACATTTAAAAGTTTATCTCTACATACAATTAGCCACTTTAAATCTTCCAGTGCCTGGGTCCCATTTGCTGGCACTTTCCCATGTGCAGTTATTATTCAAAAAGCAACAAGACACGCACTTGGAAAAAAAACCCATCACAAAACCAAACAAAAAAACGATGACCTTAAAACATAAAAAAATCATATGACAATTAGGCACACACTGAATCACCAGAAGGAGATCAGAAATGTATCATTTGAACAATTTTATGAGACTAACAAAATGACTCATGATGAAGAATTCTAGGTAGAAACAGAATAGATGTGTCACTCAAAATAAATCCACAACAACACCCCACCAAAACAAACCATACCACATCAAATAACCAAGAGCCCTGAGCAACAGAGAATAACAGCCCAAGACTCTGAGGTAATGCTGAACCCTCCATAGAAGAGAAGGCAGTCTGGGTACCAATATAGAGTACACAATTCTAGGCAAGGACTAGCTCTTAATAGCATGCAAAAAGGACATACTTCACACCTTCCCGTTGAAAGGGCATGAGGCTCTTCACAATTTTGGAGTCCACTACTGAAAGGTCAGCATCCGGAATGTCTGTCTGTGATGTAGTTCTCTGTATTTGAGCAGCAAAGGCCTGTATCACTGCCTCTGGCAGTGGCTCCACTTCTACTGACACAAGGCTCTGTAATGCTTCCACTGCAAAGAACAGAGTATTTTATTATCAGAAAGGGGCAACATACGCACAACTTACATTATGGACGTTAGGGAACATCCTCAGCCTCATTAACAATATTATTTCCTATCCTGAAACAGCTCAAGAAAGTACTGCATCATGCACAGGTGTTGACCTGGCCTCTTCTCTAAAGTCTATTTCAGAGCCACATGATGAATCACATCTCCTCCCCTCATATTTAGACTTGGTTATAAAAAAAACCAAACCTGAGTCTGATGCTATCATTCAGAGATGATTACAACTAATACAGCTGGAGCTGGATTATTCACACTGAGTGCAGCTTAGGGCACACTATGCTCATAAATAAAAGTATTGATTTGAACAAAAGAGCTCCTGAAGCCCAGAAGGCAGGGGCATCTTTATCCTGACTCTGGGATTATGCATTAAACACCTACGAGGTCTCCACTGTCTCTGAGTGATCAGGAGTGACCCGAGACACAGTTACCTAAAGAATATCATACAACTTCAGCTTTGAAAACTCTCTTCTCAAATTCACACAGGTTTGGCTCTGTCTCCAGTTTATGACCCCTCTTTTATCACATTTGGATACAAAACCAGGAAGCACCTCAAGACTCAAAGAAACTGCTCCTGTACCACCATCAGCAGCACTTTGACAGGCATCCTTCAGGGACAGAGTACCAATAGCAACTCCCTGCTGAGCTATTACCTACTGCTGTTCTCTTGGACTGGAGTAGCTTGCAAGCCAGAACCAGCCCACATGCAGTCACTTGAGTCCCTCACCACCACTGTTGTTTCAGCCATGGAGCCTCTCAGTTTTATCTACAGCATAAAGCCTTCCCAATCAAACTAAAGAGATCCCCAGCCTCCACTATGCAAAGACCTTGGGCCTTAATCTTTTCAACCCGTGTATCACAACAAACAGAGCCCCAGAGCAACTCTCCTTCTAGACAACCTTATTTCAGTCCCCTCCAGCCACCTATATCCCATCCCAGAAAGATAAAAGTATTTCTTATTAATCCAACAACAAATTTTTATGAAAACAAATACCAGTTTAAAACATGCAGTGATTTGAGATGAGGAAAACATGTTTAGCAATCAATCTTTGACCACTGACTGAGAAATAAGAGACACCTCTACACTAGGAACCCAAATACATGTGCACAGATCCTTTACTGCAGGAAGGAACTTTTTTTTTTTTTTTGTGGTTGGTTTGTGTATGAGGCTAGAAAGACATGAAACAACTTTGCAAAAATAACTGAAACAAGAATTCACTATACCAGCAGTAAATGCACCTCCAGAATCCAGTTAAGTATTTTTATTTTAGCTATCTCCAAGAGGAAAGCAGCAGGATGGACCCCTGCCATATGAAAGGTGAAAGCAGTTCCAAGAAATATCCATATGAAAAGATTTCCATTTGTGGTTGGGCAACAACCAAACTTTTTAAACTCTCCAGTTTAATTTATACTTCCTCAATAGCAGGAATTCTCTCCACCCGAAGTGCAGCACAAGCTTGTTATTACACTCACGGACTGAGCTATGTGTTAGCATAATTGCTACAATTTGCTCACTGATAATTCTGTTGCTATTGTTCTGTACATGAGCTGGGAGAGTGATTAAGATGTATCTGCCACCAGCATGATTCATCCCCCAGACATTTTTTAGTGAAGTGACCTTTACATAAAGATGACTGAGCAACTAGGCAGAGACATTAACCTCCGCAAACAGTTACCAGCCAACAGATCTCTCTGCTGGAAATGGCAACCAACCTTTAAAATATTCTTTTATTTTGATGTAGGTAAACAAACAGGCACAAAGCAAATGCTGTTCCTCAAAAAGGCATGTGCCAGAAGCCTCAAATGCCCTCACAAGTTACACCCTGCAAGAAGATTCATGATTTTTTTTTTTTCTCAAATCTGTAGGATTCTGAATACTTCACATGATGCATATGTATACAACTGCCAGCCAGCGTGGCTGAGAGAGTGACAGACTGGGAAATGATGGTTTTGTTCATACTGCCTACCACGTGCTACAGGATCAGGCCCTATGGACATACAAAAGGCACTTATAGCAAATGGTGAGAGATCAGCAGCTCTCATGAAGTCAAGGTCTGTCAGCATCCAAATCCCGGAGTTTCACAATAGCCTCCACCAAAACACATTCACATGTTTTCAAGATCTGGCATTCCTACAAGGCCCTGCATCACAGGCATCATAGGAGCATGCAGATACTCAATTATTAAACGCACTTCAGTATCCTGTGGATGCAGGAGCTCATGCTAGAGGAAAACTCTGAGCAACAGCATTTCAGCTCTGCAACACTTAGAAAGTGTGACACGTGGAGCACCTTTCTTATTATCTGTCTGAAGCTTACCCCAATCAAATTCCACAGCCACACAGCTTCACACGAGTACCAAGGCAAACACAGCAGGTCAACTGGGTTGACATATAATAATACTCTTAGGACCTGCATAATGCTATTCATCTCAAAGCACTCCGTAAACGTAACTAAACATAAACTAAGAAGCAGATGTACTAAGAGTATGCTGCTGAGACTGGATTATTCGTCAAAGTGGAATCCATTATCAAAAACAAAAACCAACCAAACAAAAAAACAACAAACCACAACAAACCACAGCTCTTCATTTTAGATCAGTGAGTCAGTTTCACCAGCATTACATAGATGCATAAAGGCAGGAGTCTAATGGTCAACTTCGATCAAGAAATGAACATTGTAGCAACACTATCTGCTTAGGTCCATGTGCACGCGAAAATACAATGCTCTTTTTAAAAGATTATTTTGCTAAGCTTCCTTCTAAGCATCCATCAACCAACTTCAAATAAATCTGGATTTCTGTGAAATATGAAATTTGAAATATGAAACATGAAATTCTGCTTCAAGATGAAGGCCTCTGCTTCAAGCAGATCTGCACACTTCCGCAAGAGAAACAAAAAGCTCTTCTATTTGCTTAGAATCAACTCAGCTATGGAAGCAACCTGAATTCTAACCTGCCTTGTACATCAATTAAAAACATAACAGTTGTATGCTGCCTGCAAAGCCATTACTACCAGCTGTAACATAGGAGGCTGAACAAAATCAGCCAGACAGCAACTAGACTTGTAACTGTGGATGAGCTGGTTGTTACAGAAATCATTTGACTTTCTGAAAATCTAGCACTCTGACCTGAAACACAAAATGTGCTGTGAAATGAAATAGCACAATACCGTGCAAATTGCTTAAAGAACTGGAAGTAAGACAGCCTAATATGTGTTTGTTTTCTAAGTAAGGGGTGCTTCTGCCAGTTTATGAATTGATATACACACAAAAGGGAGTAATGCGGGCTGGCACTGAGGCTAAGGACAGTGCAGCTAAAAAGAGTAGACAGAATTTCTGTAACGACAGGAAGGCTTGGCAGCCACAACATTGACCTCTTCAAATTTGGCAAATGCGAACAGAGGAATCCATTTTCCTGCAACTCCTTAGTTCAAGTAGAGCTGCTGTATAAGTAATAAAAATAACTTTGTGATAGTAAATACATCAATGAGCTCTAAAAAGCAGCACACGGATTCAGTGCAGAATCTGACAAAACAGAGCCATCTTCCCAATGATTCCCTAAAGGACTGCTATGAATAACACACATTCATAAAATTTTGAGTCTGGACAAACAGTATAGATGTCTGACAAAACAGGAAGACACTTGCTTCACAGTTCGTTAGCAAATTATCTCCCCACAGTGAAAAGGCTTAGCTTGAGAAATGAAGTTAGGATTAATATGCCTCCCCAGAAAATAGCCCTAGCCAAGAAAAGGCAGCTACTCACTTAGTCTGGGATAGTCCTCCAGCAGGAAACTCCACTTTTTGGTGTTGATATCTGCAATAGTTACAAACACTGTCATAAGTCTTTTTTTTAAAAGACTGAATTCTCTGTCCCTCAGAACATGGCTATCCATCTATATCCTCTGCATTTCAGAACTGCTTTAAAAGAATTTTTACTTATCCAGCAATCAACTCTCCTCTGTTTACTTTTACATTAAGCAGTTTGAACTACAATTAAAAGTATGAGCACACATCTAGAAGTGGTGGTATCACCAGAGCAAGCCAACACCAGCTCCTCTTATGAACCTTTGCAAGAATCCACCTGCCCCAAGGATTTTGGCAACCACTTTCTTTTCACTGCAAGAAAGGATGAAGAGTGCGTGTGTGAAGGTTCTTATTTGTCAACCAACAAACTTTAGCTTCCATCAGTAACACCACTGCTTTCAATTTTATCTCTGTCTTACAAAGGATGTGCTCAGGATGGTATAGAGGAAATTCACCAATTCATCAATACCCAAAATGTAACTTGAAGACCTGTCTGGCAGGTTTATCCCTGGGCAGCACCTGCCTACAACTTCCAGGGAAGGCAGAGTGAATTCAGTCAGCTAAACACACAATGAGCCAGTTGGCCCAAACAAGAGCCCCAGGGCTTGTTCCCCATGCTGTCACTGACCTGTTGTGACACTGCACTTGCCATCTCATTACTCTGTGCCTCAGTTCCCACAACTGGAAAAAATTGTATTTCCCATTGAAATCTGAATGCCAACAGAGGAGCACTCTACAGTTCCACTTGCCACCAAAACATCAGTAAAGCTGTTGGTAAACTGGATCTGCTCAGGCAGTTGCAGTCATTACACATCACAGAAAAAAAGAAATATAGGAATGTCAAACTGCATTTGATGATAAAGACAAGAACTTATGCATGGTCTTCATACTGCTGGCAAATTATCAGCACATCCAACTTCAACAGTAAATATAATTGTTCTGAGTCCTGAAGTATCACTTTGGCCCAGAAGAGTACATGTTCTGCCATGGAGAGCAGAACACAGACATAGCACTATGCCATAACTACAGGAGCTCAAAATCTTCACCAAAGCACAGCCTCTTATGTTCTTTTAGAGGGATGTACTCTTATAATCTCTCCTCTGAAGTGTCCACAGCATTCCAAAAGCAGCCTAAACAATATAATTAGAATAAAGCAGAAACAACAGAGACTCACCATAATTTCTGGAACCCATCTGCTTGAACACTCCAATTACTTCTGCAGAATACCCAATATCGACTTCAAACCGCAAGCGAGAGATCAGCACACACTTCCCTTTGACACAGGCTGAGGGTTTCTTCCAGTTCTTACACATCTTCAAGAGGGATTTCACATCAATCCTATTGCCAGCAAAACAAGAGCCTGATGCCAAGCCAACTGCATTTTTTCCTTCCAGTGGTGCCAGAATTACTGACGAAAGTTGATTTGCTGCTTCCACTAGGGAGAAAAACACGAGAAACAGAGAAAAGAATTAATAATGAAGAACACTGATGAACTAAAGATGTACAGGATGGTTTGGGAAGATAAAGGACAGGAGGATGACAAACAAATCATGTATCTTCAAGTTTAAAAGGCATGATGATTCCCTGCTTTCCCTCACAGGGCTAAGGACTAGAGAGAGTGATGGCCTGGAAGAGCAGGTTGATGGGATTTTCCAGAGAACACAGCAGTGACAGAAGGCAGTAGGTGAACAAGGGCCTGTCCAGCATTGTCACTATGTTAGGCTCCCTATTGGCAATTCCAAAATGTGGCTTATTAGGGCAGGGGAAGCAATCTGCAGATTTACATGAGCAGTAAATTACACACAGCCACACAGCATTTTCACTTATGAAGTCGCAGGGATAGGGGCATGGTGATCAACAGTATGTGCCTTAGAAAATGGAAGGTTACTTTTGCATTCAGCAAAGGAGAAAGATCTAAAAATATTTGCCTCCCGCCTCATGTCAGTGTCTGATATGCAACCTCATCTAGGAGGACTTGCCCTATGTTTACAATCCTTTAGGAAGGATATCAGGAAGGAATCTAGTCCAAACCCCTAAAACTCCTTTGTTACAATTTAAGTCCATAACCCTATATTCTACTGTGTCTTAGAGTTAGACTTTTACTTCCTCCTAACCATCTGCCCTCCAATCTTACTGCTGACTAGCAACCACCTCTGTCATGATGCTGGGGCATGGGGAGAGAGGGGACACAGCTGTTAGCCTGAAACCACAGCTATCCATACTAGTAAACATTCCACTTCTCCCTGTGTTCTTCTGCCAATTTACACACATACATTGTCTTTATTATTACAGTCAAACTGTGATGGTTAAGAATCATTTTTTTTTTATATTTTTACAGCATCAAATAATGAAATTCATCCCCAAGACTCCAACTCATAGATACTACAGCAAAACAAAGATTCATGAACATGCCTAGCCCATTAGACTCAAAAAGCAAGGGACTCCTAAGCACATGTATTTGTAGAGAGAACCAACCTTCCCTATCAGGTAGATTTTTAGCGTAAATCCAGTCCTTTCAGCATTAAGCTGTACATCATGATCCACCCTGCTTCTTTTTAAATAGTCCAGCTTACTGATATGCAAGAAAAACATACAAAATCTAAGTTCAGTGGTTAAGATTTGAAAAGGGAAAAAAAAGGAATAAATAAATTCAGACACTTTCTTCCTAATCAGAAATAAATAAATAAACTATTTGGACTTAATTCAACTTTATTTTAAAATAATAACTGACTTCCAGAATAAACTCAAGCATTTGAGATTTATACTCCAAAGAAAAAATTTAAAAAATTAAAATGAAACTAACTTTTAAAGTAGAGGACCAGGAAGTCACCAATTTATACTTTCTATTCCCACTGCATCAAGCAGAAGATTTTAGATGTGATGTAGCATTACATAGTTAGATCTCACCTCTACAACAAATAATGAAATTGTAAAAAAAACCCAAACAAAAAAAAAAAAACAAAACCCAAAAAAACAGAAAAACAAACCCAAACAAAAAAAACCAACTTTTTTTTACTCTTTTATTTCAACGTAATTTTCTAAGTTTGACTACATGTTTAATTATTCATAGTACAAAGAAACAAATGTAGTACAGGAAACACTATTCAGAAGAACAAAATTAACTGTAGGAACCTTTAAAATAATTGCTTTTACACTTACAAGTCTTCAAGGCCCTTTTAAGTCAGTTCCCTTTTTTCACAGTGTTTTTCTCCTGATATCATTGCCCAATGATGCTCAGATACTGTCTTCACTTGTCAACATAAACTTTCCAGAAAGAACTCATATTTGATAGCTTTAAAGAAAAAGCCTGATTTCTAAAAACCATCCTCTTCTCTTGCAAGCTCCTTGGTGCAGAGGCTCTGCTCTCATCGGTACGTGATACACTTCAAGCAAACCAGCAGCACTTAAATTATAAATGTGTGGCAACCCACATGGGAAGCTAAAATACCAGCACTCAACTGTGGGTTTTTCAAAATGCGCAACTCAGGCCTAATTCTGTTCCCACTGAAATCAATAGTGATTTATCACTCACTTCAATACAATATGCTTTTGA
This sequence comes from Loriculus beryllinus, assembly GCA_039877255.1. Lineage (NCBI taxonomy): Eukaryota > Metazoa > Chordata > Aves > Psittaciformes > Psittacidae > Loriculus > Loriculus beryllinus. The sequence continues at coordinate 5,609 of JBCJKH010050541.1, read as the reverse complement.
AAAGCTTACCTGAAGTGTTTGCCTCTATCATCTCTCAATCTTTCCAGAATAAAATGACAGGAGAGAAAGAAAGGATAAGACCACACTTGGTATGCCAAAAAAAAGGCAAATCCATTTTCAGGCTCACTCAAAGCCCCGAGAAATTACTCTTTTTCCTTTTCTGACACCCAAATTAACAGAAACCCAAATTAACAGAAAACACCCAAATTAACAGAAAAATTAACACCCAAATTAACAGAAAAATACGTCTGTTGTGTGGTTTGTTGGAGGTCGGGGGGGTTGGTTTTGTGGGGTTTTTGTGTTTTTTTTCTCAAAAAAAGAAAAAAAAAGAGCTGTTTTGGAAGAAAATACATGAATAGACCTAGAAATTAAGCATCAGCAAGTAGAACACAGTTCTCAATACAGATTCATATGAAGTATGTGCACAGTAGATTTTTTTCCTGTGATCAGGCTTGTTGGACACTGGAAAGTTCATCAACATCAGAAAAAGTTAAATGTACGCTTGGTATTTATATTATGTGAAAAACTAAGGTAGTTCTAATCAACTACAAAGTGTCAGAAAAATGTTATGAGCTAGATGCCTAACGGATAGGCATTATGTTTGAGTAGCACTGGTTTTGTTACTCCAGACAATAACAAAACTGAATAGTAATTATGGAAGACAGTGGATGGGGATCAAGATGTGGATTCTTTTTTATCATTTACTTACTGAAACTGCTGTAATCTTTCAGGCTGAAATTCCATTTTTTCATTTCAGGATCTAAAATAGGGCAGAATACAAATCATGTGGAGCAGGAAAAACATGGTGGTGTGAAACACTCATTAAAGGTAAGACAGAATTCAAGCTACTCATGCAAGCCTTTTTCATACATATCTGAAAAACAGTATGCTCAAGTTTACACATACACGAGACCAAAAAAAGCCATAGGGAACAGCAATACTAAACAAAGAAGAATCAGCAGCCATTCACAGGGAGCAGCAATACATGGGAGAAACAAAAGTGGAATACAACAAATAAAGGCAGTGAGAAAAGACCAGAATCAAGCCAAAAGGTGGAGACTCCACTGCTCTCAGTAACCCAGTTAACAGAATCACCTCATCAACTCTGAACTACAGCTGTAGTGACCCATTTTCTCATACCAACTTATGATAACTTCTTTCGCTCCCAAAGGCTCCAAGCAGCTACTGTCACTACACTTCTTAGAGCCCTGCTCATAAAGCAGGGCCTCTAACTTCTTAGCTAAATCCAAGCCCAAGCTATATATGCCCAGAATTTCTTTCCAATTTCAGCTGTCTTTACTTTTCCAATCCCCATTTAATACCACATATTTTACCCCAGCAATAGCTACACTTCTAAGAGCATATAGCAACTACAGTTCCAGCAGATGCTGAAACTTCAATCCCATGTAAACTGAGATCATAGTTCAGGTTGGAAAGGACATTAAGACCATGTAGTTCCAATACCCCTGCCATGGGCAGGGACATCAGATAACAGCAAACAACCGATTCTTACCATAGCTTTTGCTTGGTATCTTCTTAAACACTGCAATAAGTTCAGCATTATACCCTACTTCAACCTGAAATCGGTCTTCCCCATACTTCACGCATTTTCCTCTTGTAACACTATTTCCTTTCTTGCAAGAGGCAGCTTCAAAGGCAGAGCCTGGACTGATACAGCTGGTCAGCTTCTGCATCCTTCCTCCTTCCCCTTCTCTTTCCTTTGGTCTCCTTGTGTTTATCAGCATTTCTGTATCACTCAGGTTGGCACTGCTTGGTGGTGTAACATATTTTATGGCAGATTTTTTCTGACTTTGTAAATCTTTACTACCATCAGGGTGCCCGTTATAAATTAATCTGGGATGAGATGATTCCGTAGGGGTTTTGAAAGCTGGGTAGCATTTGGGCTGCTGGAATGTACCAAGATTAATTAAAGCTTGTTGTCCATGTTCCTGACCATCAGCATCCACGTAATGTTTATGGGAATAACTCAGAGAATTTGCGATCGTTGTAGGCTTAATGCCACTTGCTTGTTCCGAGTTCTCTGAGCAATTCTTTTGTTGCTCTCCATGTGAACCAGCCATCTGTTGGTTTGCAGTGTAATGATTATAATCTTTCTGAAGACAGCTCTTCTGCTCCACGGGACTGTTTGGATTCTGTTTGTGCTGGCTAATGAATCTGACATGATTGTTCTCTTCCTTCAAGCTTCCCTGATGGCCTGGACTCTGTTCTTTCACCCGAGGTCCAGCGACCCTCATGTGCCCACCTCTGTGGGCTGCCAACCTCTCTGCTCTCCTAGCCAAAGCCAACTGGTGGTTCTCTTCAATTCTTCTCTTCTGTTCCTCTGTAAGGCCTGATGACATCTTCAACAACTCAAACAATAAATCTGAATCAAAACTGCATCAGGAATTAATCACAGTCACAAGTGTCTGTAAAAAACAGTAAAAAGAGACAGGAAGTTTCAACTGTGTTCCCCACAAAAACGGTTATTGTATTGATAACCAAGTATTATTAGCAACTATTACTGTAACTGATCCTACACAAAAACCCAGTAGTACAGCAAAGCTGTCAGACCAATGCTGAGCCATTATCAGCAAGCAGACGTTGACAGCCACTGCTGGGGCTTTGCATGTCAGCTCCACATAGATAAAACATACAGAAAAAGGAGAAAATCCCTATTCTGCTACAGTTCCGGGCATGCTTCTCTGAAAATCCCAGCAGAACTGGTAGAATAGCCAAGGCACAGGGACACCCTGCACAGCAGGACCATCCCTCCAAAGAGATGAAAGCAAAGAAATACATTTCTGTACAGCCTTGTGTGGAAGTGTTTAATATTTCTGGTACCTAAAAGCAAAGATGGGGAAAACCCCTTATGTTTGCTGATCACCTTCCAGTCTGTGGGCATCTCACAATGTATAGCAGATACATACTGAACCACAAAGTGCAGAATAAGCTGCTGTCTTGAGAAAGGACCACTCGCAGACCAAAGTCATTTTGATAACAGCGAGGACCTGGCTCCCACCACCTCTCCCGGGAGCTGGCCTCACTCCATCTACTCCCCGCTCCACGCCTCAAGCGGCTGCCCATCTTACAGCACTGAAACCTATTTTCCTCATCACCCTATAAGAAGTAAGGCTCACCCCTTGCCCCGCTCCTTTCCCAGGCACCCGGCTCCCCTACCCAAAAGTGCACTGAGGTCCCGGCCTCCACCGCGCAGGCTGGGGCCCCCACCATCCTCAAGCACCGCCGCTGCCGCTACCGCACCACACTGAGGCCAGGGTCCACGCCCGCTCCTCCTGTCCCCCCGGAGCTCCACGACAGCCCGCACTGAGCCCAGACCCGGCCGGGCCGCTTCCCCCCGCCAAAAGCCCGCGCACCCACCAGCCGGCAGCAGGCCTCGCAGCCGCACAGACTACAACTCCCAGCAGACCCCACAGGCCCGCCCGGCGGCGCCAATCAACCGCAGAGTGCGGCATACCGGGAACCAAAAAGCTGCTCGCGGGGCGCTGGGCACGCTGGGAAATGAAGTCTTCCCCTGCCGGCGCCATCTTAGGGGCTCTGGGAGTCTTCCCGTCACACTCTGGTCGAGGTTCAGTTGAGGCACGCCCGCTGGATTCCTGTTTACATGCTTGTATCCCTGTTGTCGGCCACGGGCTGAGACTTTGCCCCAGGCAGCACCCTGTGCTGCACGGCTAGGGCAGCGCTCCCTTACCGGCTGCTTCTGGTGTGGGGAGCTTGGTATGCCAGTGTGTGTGGCTTTTAAATGGGTGACTATGAATGGGGAATAAGAAATGGTGGTAATGTATGAGAAAGGATGAAAACACTGTTGTGAGCAGTGAGGAGGGAATCCACCCCAGAGTGTTAAGAGCAGTGGTTGACATTTGTGCAAGGCTGCTGTCTGTAATGTTTGAATAGTGATGGAGATGAAGGGGTGACCTTAATGACCAGAAAAGGGCAAATGTCAGCGCTATCTACAAGGAGGGCCCAAAAAAAGACCAAAAAAAAAATACAGGAGAAAGTATTAGAGCGATTCTTCCTAGAAATGATCCCAAACCAAATGAAGCAGGTGACAAGGAAAAGCCTGCAGATCACGCCGGACTAACCTGATCACCTTCTACAACAAAACAGCATTCCTGTCTACATAGCAGTGGATGTTGTTTACCTGGACTTCAACAAAGCGTTCAGCCCTGTTTCCCAGAGCCTCCTCCTGGATGAACTGGCCAGATAAAGACTAGAGGGGTGGTCTGTGAGGTGGGTAGGAAATTGGCTCACAGGCTACATGCAGAAGGCAGTGGTCAATGGGTTTTAGTAAGGCTGGCAGCCTGTCACAAGTGGGGTCCTTCAGAAGTCAATACTGGGCCCCATGCTGCTCAACAGGTTGCACTGGAAGAAGTTTCATTTTGATGTAAGAAAGAAATTGTTTACATTGAGAACAATCAATCACTGGAAAGAGCTCCCCAGGCACATGATGGTGTCCTCATCACTGGAGGTTTGCAAGGTACAATTGGACAGGGTGCTACATAGTTTATGTAGGCTCCCTTTCCCACAAAAGGCCGGACGAGGTGATCTTTCAAGGTCCCTTCCAAAACAGACTGTTCTGTGATTCAGTGAATACCTTCATAATAAAGTAATTAACTCATATTTACATCAAAGTTCTGAATAAAAGAGTCTCCCAGGGTTTTAATGATATATGGGGCTTGATCACATACATCGAGCTGCCCTTCCTTGATGATCATGATCCCCGTGTGCATGACCAGCTCAGTACCTGGAGAGAAAGCCAAGAAGCCCTGGGGAGAATCATAATCCCCTCCCATCTCTCATGCACTACTCTGCCCAGTGGCAGGTTTGGAGCTGCCACCCTGTCCCCAGATGGCATTTTCTCCCCCTGACAGACCCTTTGGCTGAGGACACCGATGGCAGCTGGCTGTTTCGCAGTTTATTCACTCTTCTCTCTGATGGTTAATTAGAAAAGGTTATCCTTAAATTGCTTCCTGATTAAGCAGCAGTGACTGCCATTAGTCAGGAGCTCATCAGCCTGAGAAAAACAAGGCAGGCAGCAAGAATGGGTGCAACTTGACACACAGCAAAACCCTGGGAGTACTGGTACTCACCTGGGAATCGCACAGCCACAGACATGAGCGCACCATGTGCACACTGGTGCTAGCAAACACATCATTTCTAAGGAAAACCATGCTTCTCTCAAGAAAAAAAGTTGAATCTTTTTTCATATCCAGGTTCCTTCACTGCTCAGGGGGTTTGCTAGGAAGGGATGCTCAGCCCATGACCTCCCTTCAGATCCTCTGCCATTGCCATTGCCCTTTCTTCCCCTGCAAGCCAGGGAGACAGCAGAAAGAAAGAAATGAATGAAGGACCTTATTTAATCCTCCTTGTCACACTTTTAACTGCCCAAAGCTAAACCAGATTCCAGTGTCACATATGGGAGAGAGGGAGAGAACATGCAGAGCATAACTCTGCAACTATTTCCAGACACCTTTTACCCCCAGCAGCTATCCACTTCCAGGTCTCTGGTGATGGCTTCTTAATGCTTTGAGAGATCTGGGGCTGGGGGGGGGGGGGGAGGTCGTGGAGGGGGAGGTGTTGGGGGGAGGGAA
>JBCJKH010050539.1:7062-28491 GCA_039877255.1 Loriculus beryllinus | reverse complement strand
GTCCCTGCTTATGGCAGGGGGGTTGGAACTGGATGATCTTAAGGTCCTTTCCAACCCTAACTATTCTATGATTCTGTTGTAATAGGGATTGAACCCACAGCTTCCATATATGAGTGACATATAAGTGACATAAAATGCTCAGGTTCTTCCCACCAAACTGAGCTATTAAACTGATTAGAATCTACATTAATATTTGCAACACTGTTTAAAAACAGGGCTGCTCGTGCCTTTGTACACATAGACCCATTTTTCTCAAGAAGGGAGGATTTGGAGAATTCTAAGTGTCTGAGTCTGAATTTGTTGGGGCTAGTGGCACTGGCTTTAAACACCATCATTTTTTTACCTCTGCAAGATTTGGTCTTTTTTGCCCTGTAATGATTTATCAGGAATATAATTTTACAGAGAGAAGGAATCATTTACACTCTCATTCAGGGACACCAATACAAATGCATTATATGAATTCTTGTCCTTTCTTGCCCCAAGAACCATGTTGGCATAAATATTGTCTCCTAGCTTTCTGCAGGGGGAAGTCATGGTAGCCAAAGTTGGCTTAGGGCTTCACTACCAGGGAATGTGACAAATTCACTCCGGTATGTTAGACAAAGTAACAAAAAATAGGTTGTTCAGGTCCCCATTTCAGTGGTCCTTTCATATGTCTTATAGTTTTTCTCTACTATGGGAAGGTGACTTTATCACCCTTATCATAGACAAGGGTGATAGACAAGGGTGTACACAAGGGTGTAACTGTCAATATCAGTTACAGTAATGTACGTCAGGAATAACTCCAGTGAAGTCAAAGGGGTAAAGAGGTATAAAACTGGGGAGAACAAGACTGTGGTTTGGTCTTGGTAGGTAGGACTGCAGGAATTAATCATGTTTTCAGATGGTAAATTCATCTGTCACATTACAGTAATAAATACATTTAGAAAAAATGAAATATTACATTTCCTTTGTTCATTTTTGAGGAAACGTAACTCAAGAAGCAAAAGGTTTAAGCTTTTTTTTAAGGTTTGTGTCCAGTCCTATCTTTCATATTGAGCCATGATTACACGCAAATACATCATATCCTTAGAATTTAGCTTTATTAAACTTTCTCCCCTGTCTCTGCACCTATTAAATTATTGCTCCTCTTCTCCTCCTGAGTTCCCCCAAAGATACTATTCATTAAAATGTAGAGAATAAAATCTCTGTATGTGCATTTTTCCTTATTAGCTGTGCTCGGTGCCTCATCATTTGCCAAATTCATATTTCTTGAACAAGGAGGGCAGAAACAATGTGAAATGAATCTTTTTTGCTTGGCCGGATAAACATAAGACACAATGAGAGAAAGAAAGGCACAGAGAAAACAAGACAGGGAGAAAGAAAATAAAGCAGGAAAACAGCAACACCATTCCAGTGGTGATGGATAACTGAAATGAACGTGTCAGGTTGGTATTATGTAAATTGCCAAAGCAGCTGAGCAGTGCACTGATGATTACAGAGGATGTGAACAATGTTGTGGTCCCCAGGTGCCACCATGCCTTGTTATATTTCTTCCCTCCAACCACCCTTGGGGTAGATTCTTCCTGACCTGAGTCCTTGAAAAAATCATCCAAGAAATACGTTCCTAAAAAAAAAGAGGTTAGGGGACATCTACAATAGTTCTGTAAAGCAATAACTGCACCCTGTGTGTTTCCAGTCTAACATTCTAAAAAGTGCATTTTACCTACATATCTGAAGGATTTGATTACAAAGAGGGATCAAATTCAACACATTTTTAAACAGAAAAGGGAAACTGAAGGGTGAAGGTAGAATTCAACATGCATTAAACTATATTTTAAAGTTACTCTTTTATTGGCAAGAAACTTTTCTTTCTCATTAGACATTCTGTGTATCTGTGTTTGAATCTGTGTGTTAATATCTGTGCCTATGGTCACTGATATCTATGCATTCTGTTTCTCCTTTTGGGGAGGGTTGATTTATATAAATGTTGAGGAAGACTGAAAAGTAATAATTTACTAATTAGCCCGCACTGGAAATTAGTCTTTATTTGAGCCGAATGTGGGCCCAAAATTCAAAATCCCATAGTCCACTGATATGCTCATAAATTTTCAAGAAAACATCCAGACCCTCTGCAGGCTTCGCAGGATAGTATCTTAGAAAATAACAAACCTCCATTGGCTTAGCTTATGCAAAATAGCTCTTCAACATGTCAAGGATTTCACCGAAATACTTGCTGGCAAACAATGTTAGAAATTAAATAAAGCCTATGAAAAGTAGAGAAATATTTTCGAAAAGATTCTTAGGGGATTTTAACTATATTATTTTGACCAGGTTCCTAATTCTCTTTTCACAAATTGATAGAATTATTAACGTGATACATTGAACACTTGATACATTGTTCCACTTGATCTAAGTTGATCTATATTGATTATATAAACAGCCAATTTGAATAATTGAAGTTTCACAAAATTCAGGAAACCTAAACTTGCTTCTCCTGTAGATCCTACAGGGTGATGCAGCAGAGTGGGATTCATTGATTTGCACATCAGTCTGGATGACAGAAGTTGTTCCATCACTCTTTGAAAATTAGCGGAGTCATGCAGCCCTGATAGTTCTTTATTTTGGCATGGCGTCCATAAAACTAAGGCAGACTTCCAGAGTTCACTGGACTCTGCAATATCAATAATAAATAAGACTAATTAGCATTTATTCCTTAAACAGGAGGTTCTTAGAATGAGTAATGTAGTGTCTGAACACTTTCCAGCAATGCTGTGGGCAGCCTCATGGGAGTAAGCAGGGAACTTGATTACCGACACTTGTACAGGTTTAAATTTGAAACTGCATTTAATTTCTACATCATTATGTAATTGAGAACATAAACCTTTAAGGCAAATATAGCAGGAAACAGGCACGCTGCTATATATATATTTGAATACAATAGCTAATTTACTGGGATTCGTATCTCTGGAGACTATCTCAGGTCTTTTTGTGGCAGGTTGCATTTGCTCTGTTTATGTGTGTATCGGGGGGAGAGGGGGCACTTAGTGGCTGAGGGTATGTGTAAGCTGATGTGAAGTCCAGAAACATTCACTTCAAAAGTGAGAATTCCTTTTCATGGGACACTGGCGGCATGAGGAAATGCAGAGTTCCTCTGGTTCAGTACTGCTTACAGTTCTTTCTCAGGTGGAATTTTATCATGCATGACTTTGGTATCCTTTCTTGACTAGTTTTACTGCCATTTCTGTATTTGGTACTAAATATGTTATTTTAAGTTCATGACAGGATAAATAAACAAACTTGGGTGAAAAAGCAAGCTAAACTGGCCATGTAGAGAAACTTTATCATGCCAGCCTTATCTATGGTTCTGTTGTTAATATACAGTGGTTCTGTATCCTGAGACATCTTAAAAATACTAGGACGTAGGAATATATTTTTAATGGAAAAAATTGATTGTAAAGCTTCTATTTGTTTGGATTTGGTCACATTTCCTAGTCTGCTGTCTGTCTAGGCTCCTTCTACTTTTCTGAACTCAATGGTGAATAGCAATATAATCTAATGGCATAAAAATGCTTCTTGGTTCTCTACTATATTTAATTCAGGCTTTTCTTCATACGACTTTAAAAATAGCTCCTATAGAAAGAATATGGACACTGAGGTCTCCTTCATGTGACTTTCTCAGTGCTGTATTGTGTAAGATCTCAAAAAACCCTTAAGAGCACAAGTCCTGCTAATTGTTAATTGGGACATTCAATGGGACTTGAGTATCCACTTCACTTAATTGCTTTTGAGCAGTCAACACAGCTCTGAGAAGTGGCAGACATTTGTGACCAGATTTACTCCTACATCCTGGGTCCAATTTGTCAAGAGCAAAAGCCTCACTTACAAACTGCTATTGACCCTCAATTGTTCAGCATTTTTGCAGAACCTAGACTACCTATTGCCAGAGTGTTTGGCTTTTCTTTACAGAAATAAATAGATACAGATTTTTTTATAGATCAACGTCCTATTTCGTTCATTTTAAAGCATTTGTTTTAATGTGAGGTTTCACTGACAAAAAAAAAAAAAAAAAATGGAGCTTCTGGCAGTGTAACAGTAATAACTTTCATTCGTATTGTATCTTTCATCTCAAGTGATCCCAAAGCACTTTACTAACTTAACAAGCTGAAACACACTATATTAAATGCTACACATAGGGATCACTTCATTCACCACTAAAACAACCACTTATGTGGTGAAATGAGCCAACTGTTTAAGGACTCTGTTCTGCAAGGTGTTGAGCTCTATTAGCCTGATACAATGCCTACTGAAGACATTATAAAGACTCCTAAAGGTTTCATTGGGCATTGGATTACAATTTATTACAATCTTTCATCAAAGTATTTAGGATCATGCTAAAGTTAAGCACTTGAGCAGTTCCATTGACATTAATAGAGCTTGAAGTTGCTTAAAGTTGAGCTTGCAAGTTTTTGAAATAGGGCCAGGTGTCTTAATTCTGTGCAGTACAGATCACAGCAAGAGCATTGACACAGCCTAGAGAAGCATAAAACAAGAACTGAAACGCACCCTAACTCATCAAATACACTGCAAAACTTAGGTAGCACAATTTAAACACCCTTACCAAACACAAGATCAAGCCAACATGAAAGAATAATTGTTAGTCCACTCCTTGAAACATTTATGCATTCACTACATGCCAGTAAGTTTATGTTATTGCTCTGCTTTATTAGCAGTGCTTTATTATTTGGAGATTGCAAATTTATGAATCTTTTTGTGTTTGTAAATCATAGATTCCTCTTAATGTAATCCAGTAATACATTACTTTTCTTCCTACACTGGTAGTTGGATAAATAAGCACCTCCTACGTTCATTTATTAATTAAAAAATGGTAGGAAAGAATAGGCTTATGAATTGGAGCAAACAACTAGAAAGAACTATAGCAAAACAACTGGAGAAACAAAAAAAAAAATGTGACTGCTCAGTTTAGTATTAGGCAACTCCAGGGATTCTACTTCTCAGTCCCAAAGACAGTAAAGCTTTGTGATACTAGGAAAGATAGTAAGTCCAGGTCAGAGCTGGGACAGTAATAACCCTTCTTCATAACCTGACTGCACCCTTCCATGTTAACATACTGTGAACTGAGCACAAGTGACAAAACCAATCCATCACTGCACCGCCAACACAAAGAAGAATAGAGAGGTTAACAGAAATTGATGACATCCCCGCTCGAATTTTACACTGATTCGTCCAGCTTTACGATTGAAACAGACAAAGATTTATAGTCCAAGCTAGGACGCTGGCTCTCCTTGATTGCCTTGATTTTTTTTTTTTATGCGCTTCTGCATATTTATTTCCAAGCTCATCACAGGCTTGTATCATTAGAATGCTGATTTGATTTTACATTCCAAGAGGAGTAGACATTATGCAGCCATTTGCATGATGTGAGAGAAATCACCATAACGGTTTGTGATATTGGCGACCAAAATGATCACTAATGTTCACCTGCATAAGCAGGATTGTGTAATTTTTTTTTTTTTGAAATTCAGATTTTTTGCTTTTGCTTCTCTCTCTGTGAAAAAAAAAAAAATAAAATAAAAAGAGAGAATTATTCCATATCCTGTGGATGAAAAATTGTGTTTTGTCATGCCTCCGAGGGCTACAGAGGTATTGAGCTTTTATGAATTTGTTTGATATCAGGGCTGAGTGTTACGAGTTCCAACACAAATTTTTTTCCCCATGACATTATTACTGAAAGCTTTTATCAGTTCATTGTGACAAAAAATTGATTATTATCCTTGACATTTGATGTATAGCTTTCATAAAAGTACATTTTTTATTTTTTTCATGTGTGTGTGTAAGTCTGCAAAGTTTTCTTAAGAAGGCTATATTTTCTGTAAAGGAAAAAAAAAACAAGCAACAACCACTTACTCTATGGAGCATTCTTGTATCACCACTATCTTTGAAAAAGTTAAAACTGAAGTAACAATCCTACTTCCTTACAGCTTCGTCTGCTTGAACACATTCATATAGCTTAGAGGTAAATTTGGATTAACAATGTAACTGCTCTATATATACCTGAAAAGGGTATTTTGAAGTGCTTGATTCAGAGGCATTGATAGCCACCCTATAGATAAGGTTAAGTCAGGCCTTTGTCTTTGCCAGATTTTAATACCACTTCGGAGTTGTTATATTTTAAAGAAACATTCAGCAGGTGCCTGACAGAAGAACAAAGCTGCCTTTAAATAGTTTAAAGATTGTTTATTGCATTCTAGCAACAAGAAGGAATAGGACTCGACTCATTCTGAGCAACGCCAGAAGCTGAAGCTAATGGTGATTCAATTACAGTCCCTCACAAAATGGGAATATTCACCTGTGTGTGCATTAGTGTTGATGGGAGCTCTGTGCTTGTCTTGGGAGGAGAATATACTTTAAAAGAATGTGGCAGAACTGTTTTCTTCTGGAGGAGTAGGAAATGGCTGCTCTCCCTGGTTGCCATTCTCAATGACTGATTCGTAGGAGTCTTCCCAAGGACCCTCTCTGAAGCAAAAGGTGGGAAGATAGATAATGAATTTTAGAGAAATTTGTGAAGACAGAAAGTCAGCCAGAGGCCACACCAGCCATTCACTGGAGAAAAGGGTCTTTAGAGAAGATAAGATTAGTTACTGTAACAGATTTTAACCTTTTGAAGCAAATGCTGTTAAGTGTCAGATCAATTAAGAAAAAGAAAAGGTGAAAAAGTTTTCTGAACTCTGTGCCAGTTTCAGACATTTGGTAGTTGTTGAGATGAGGGAAGTCAGCAGTTAATAGAAAAAAGAAAATTTAGCATGATTCTATGATTGCTGTTACCGTCACATAGATGACAAAAGGGATTCCTGGTGATGGACTGGATGGTGCAAGGCAGTTGCAACATAAGTGGGAAAGAAAGTAAAGAGGATCCTACCTACAAGCCTTGATCCATCATACAAACTGTGGTATTTGCTTTGTACTAAGAGAAGTGGTTAAGTGGGTGCAGTTTTCTTAATTCCCTCCAACAGACTTTCCACTCTTTCTCAGTGTTTAACTCTCCACTCTCAACAAGTCTGTCCTGGGGGCAGGTTCTGGGGCAAGTTTACCAAATAGGGACAATATAAATGTCAGCAATGCTGTAGGAAAGGAGGAATTCCCCAGTGTATAATTTGCAGCTGTTCTTAGAATGAAGGCTGATGTTCACATCAACAACGAAACAGGTTTTGTTACAGTAGTAGGTTTTGTTACACTGGTAGGAAGGGAACTAAATCGCAGTTTTAAGAAAAAGATAAGTGAACCTAAAATATGCTGAAGTACTTCATACACGGTAAGTTGCAAAAAAGATTCAAAGGAATTTCAGACTGATGGATAAATCTTTGAAGAATTAAAAAAATCGTGTCTCTGGAAGAAAATGGCAGTTGTATCACCATTTAAGAAGGACAAATGCTTCAGTATACTGTCAGCTGGTTAAGTGGATATGGAGCAACTAAGTAAAGGTGATAGAAAATGAAATCATTGAAGAATTAAAATGATGGCAATATACATGCTGTCAATCAACACAGCTTAATGAAAAAAAATTGTCAAATAAACTTTCTCTTTTTGATTGAGTTTATGATTTCATTGGCAAAGATTTCTGTAAGGCATTTGATTTCATTTTGATTTAAAAATATTACAGGTAGTGAGTTCATGAAAACATTTCTAACTGGTAGTTTTTACAAAGGAATTCTAATAAAAAATATATCCATCTGTTTTTTCCCTGTTGACTTTTTGGCCTGATTCAAGTCACAACCTGATCAGTGATGTGCAAAATTATTTACATATACAAAAACTATATGGTAAAAAACGAGAGAGATGCATCTGATGAGCAGCCTAGATATTATAATGAAGTAAACTTGCTTGAGGATTTTTTTTTTCTAATTTTATTTTTTTAGCTCTTTTAACAGCAGTACTACATATCTAGGAATCAAGACTGCAAAATTTCTTTCTGAAAGAGAAACTCATTTTGGAAAGGAGTATCAGAAAGGGTTGGAAATTTCAGGGGATTTATATGATGTTGCAAAACATATGATCAGGAAGCTAAGAGAGCAACTATCAGTCCTCAAATCTGTGGCCACAAAGAGTGAGGAGCTGATGATTAACCAGTGGAATAATTTATTTAAGTATTTCATGGCTTCTCTCGTTCTCAGTGTTTAACTCAAAATGAAAAGCTTTGAAAAGATATGTTCTTTTTTACCAGCAGGCCTGATGCAAGAAGCAGATAGGGTCACGACTGTTCTCTTCACTGCTGAGTTTAAATTATCTCTGAATTGTCAGCTTCATCAAAGGAAAATTAAAAATACGTAATGGCCTATGTTTCATAAACAAAAGGGATTGCAGAAACTGAGATGCCCAAACTGGGCACTGAAGGCTCACAGAAGGCACTGCTAAGAGTACCTAAATTCCAGTTTCAGTGCCAAATGCAAAAGAATACAATGTGGTTTGAGTATTCTTGTATTGAAATGTTGCCACTTAGCACTTGGATTTTAAAGATTTTTTGTTTGTTTTCTTTTTTCTCCTGGTAGGACATTAGGATTTTATTTGCAGCTTTCAAAAAGGCAAAAGCATATTACTTTTCCAGTGTTAAAATACATTTCACACTATGAGAACAGGGAGGTACTGCTACTGGATATGGAGCCTTGTCTCTGTTAGGCTATGTACTTGCTACGTGTAACTTTCTCCAGTTACTGGACTGTATATACCTGGTGGGTTAGCCTGTGCAAAAGCCAGGCTCCCACCTGGGCACTCACTTCCTCTGCTTAGCAAGATAGGGGGAAGAAAATAGGATAAGAAACTTCATGGACTGAGATTAAGGCAGTGAGACTTCTAAGCAGCTACTGTCACTGGCAAAACACTCAAATTGAGGAAGAGTAATTTACTTTTTCTGTCTATTAAAATAAATTTAGATAGTGAGAAACAAAAGACAAACATTAAAACAACACCTTTCCTCTTGCACATCTGCCCACAGAGACCACCCCTGCAGTGCTCATACTACCAAAACCTTGCCAGATCCACCCAACACAATATAATACAAAAAAATACTAGTCTAACAAGTTTGAAATAGTGAGAAGAAAATATTTAAGTTGCATGTTGCTGTCGCTTTTATATTTTCTGTTAATTTTTAAGACACCTGGCTAATTTTCTGCAGAATGCCCTTTTAACCAAACCCTATGGATATGATTCTATTTTTTTATTAACATTGAAACTCTTTGAAAAAAACATTGAAAAAAAGAAAGAAAGGCTGATGTTAGTTTTATAAAAACAAAATTTGACTGGCTTCTTCATTTAGTTTATTTTAACCCTCTCATAATACAATGGAAGATCATGGATTTATATAATTCCTAATACAATTATCTATTTGCAGAGAAACTGATAAAACAAACCCCTGATTTGGTTCTAGATACAATTCTATTTAGTCTAGTAAATCATTGCTGTATAAAGTGGATATTGTAGACTATAATATTAGGTTCTTGGATGGATCTTCCTGTCAGCAATCCATTAGATGTAATGAATCTAGTAAGACACTAATGTACTATCCATATTAGAAATGTGTGGAGTCTGGAATATCTGTGGTATAAAGTCTTTCTGAAATTTTAAAATTTTTCTGCCAGCAGGAGTGATTTCACAGAAAACAAATTATGGTAGAGCAAAGAGGGGACCTTTGAGTCCCTCAGATATCTTGCTTCAAAAAATTAGAAGGATTTGTTTTGATTTCAATGTTTGAGTCTTTGTTAAATTAGAGAACTTCTCATTCTGTTATGATTATAATTTGACAAATTATTTCTAATTGAAAAGCCAGTTTCCATAAAAAATGAAATGTCTAATATAATGTAAAAAAAAAGCAATTTCAAAACTGTCACAATTTTTCCTTAAAATCGCAAGCGAAATCCTAGAAATATCAATCCCATTTCATAGCATTTCTGTTTTGATAACAATATTTTTCAGTGAACTGTAAATCCATCTCTAAATGACTCTAATCTTACTCTCACAAGTTTCTGTATTCTTCATTAGCAGATGTCAATTTGGTTCATTTTGTGCACAAGGTACTAAGCTTAACAAGTAGGTTTTACAATTAGACATAAACATGGAAGCAAACAGAATACTTTAATTATTTCCCAATTAAAATGTTTTGGTTTTGGCATTGTTTGTTTGGTTTTTTTTTAGTTGGAAGACAGTGAAACAGGATTTCAGGATAAATTATCTAGTACGATGAGTTTAAGGAAGCCATTCATTGACAAAATGGCAGTACTTTACACTTAGTTTGATTTCTGTGTGCATCCAAAGCAGGCACAGGTAGGACGATACCAACAGCCTGAAATATTTGTAGTACTTTCCATGAAGGGAATAATGAATTTATTCTCACAAATAAAAGTAAATCAAGTTTAAACTGTGAAGTTCCTGAAAGAAAGAATAATAAAATAAAAATAATTTCTTCTCCATTGTTGTGAGTGAATTATGCACATTACCCCTAACAGATTTTGTTGAGGTGATTTAGCCATAATCCACTTGTTTTGTGCTTGCATGCCTAAATTTTATGTATCATATGTGCAAAGATGGATAAAAGACTATTTCTGTGATATAAATATGCATATGCAAAGCCAAGTACTGTAAGATTGAATCATCTCCATATATTCTGTAACAGGAAAATAAAAAGATGACAGGGAGCATCAAATTAACTTATTTTACTAGCTTCTCCCTCAAACACATTTTTAAAAGTGCAAAACAATGTAATTTGTTGTGGCATGCTACTCCCTGTGTTGCTATTAAACTATCCAGGTGATGCTCTCTTGGGAATCCACTCTGAACAGAGGCCTAATTCAAGACTGGATCACAACATCTGCACCAGATAGAATTTGTCATGTTCTGTCTTCAAGCTCATTGGCTGTTGCTTAGCAACTGGCCAATCTCACAGAGTATTTGCCATGACAAATTAGTAGCGTTGTTACTATGACAACGAGCTTTGTTACTTAATTAAATTGATTTGAATCAGAATTGGCTTTCAGGGAAACAAGTGTGTTGTATGAAGTAGTAAACACGATCTTGCAGCTAGCCATTCATGCTTTGATGTAGCGGTCCTTAAAATCGACACTATCAGGATGAAATCCACAATCAAGAACTGAAATTACTGTAGACAGATTTGCTCAAAATTTTCATTTCCTTTTCCAGATTTTTAGAGCACTCTGGATATATTTAGCCATGGTCAAAACAAAAAAACCAAAAACCTCAAACCTGAGGCTGCTCCAGTTTCCTGATTAATGCTTTGACAGTGTGAGCAGGGAATGTACTGCTCTTTAGCAACTAGTTGTGGAGCCATGTTGCACAGCTTCAGACAGAAAAAGGAAGAAAGATCAGACTATGCAGGGTAAAGAGATAGGAATGGATTTTCTTTACGTTCTTTCTATTTCTACTCCCGCAGCATTTTAACTGTTATCTTGTGAGTCTCAGTGTTTGCCATTATATATGTCTCTGCCTGGCTTGAGGAAGTGAGGGAAATCCCTTCTTTTGATACTTTAGGCCCAAGCATCACAAAATTAAAATAAGGCAAGCTAGAAATTCTGATTTCACACTACTGGCGAATTTCTTTTAACAGAAACACCTACACACATTTAATTATGTTTTCTACCCTTCTTATCCTCTCTGCAGACTGACAGAGGCTGAAGATTAACATATTTATATCTCACATATATTTAATGAATGAAACCTACACGTTAAGTATGAGTACAGCTGTTTCAGACTTCAGATATGCAATCTCACAGTTTTTCAGTTTATCTCTTTTCATCACCAGTAATGTATGGGTGGCTGCTCTTGCTGTCCTTATCTTCTTGCAAATTTAACTGCACAAGTCAAGTTGTATTTTTACTATAAAATATTAAATGAATTGCTCAGAATGATTTGAGATTTCTCATTATGCGTGGCTGATTTAAAGCTTGAATGTGCTGTTTTGCATGGATGTTCCAAAGCTTATGCCTATGTAAACAATAAATGGGAAACATCAACCAAGTGGTGACTCACATGGGAAACTGCAGAATGTTGACAAATTCTGAATTGCAAGGTCCTGTGTGGTCTTGCTACATTGCTTGTGTGCTCTCTGTAATTCACGCCACTATCATTAGAATATGCAGACAGCCTACTGATACTCTCTGAAGTAGATTTTTATTTCTTTAGACTTTATTATCAGTCTCACTTTTTAAATTCACTTGTTTTGAAAGTTTGACTTTGTTCAGAAGCTTCTGGAAAAATAAATCATTTAAAAGAAATAAATAAAAAATATGTATGTACCACTAGCAAAAACAGCCAAGACTATGTTTCACACCTCTGAATGAATTCATACAAAACATTTTTCTCCTTAAATTGTTTTCACAGAACTTAGTAATTGTGAAAGCTGATTTACAGCAATGCACATAAAAGTTCCAAGTACTTTGATGTCTTCTACTGGTAAATATTAATGTCTTATGTGTATTATGCTGATACAGTGATTTCATCTTCAAAAATCCTGTTGAAATGTCAGATTGTCCTTCTCATTATTAAAGCAGAATTAATAATAGGAACAGACATCTTTACTATACAGAGGGGGAAACTGTAGAGGAAAAATTAAGAAATTGTCAAAAGTTCAGAGCTCAGAATCATTGTTCTCATGTCTGCCACACACATCACTATTAGGCTTCAAGTTCAACCAGTTAGAATTGCCATGAAAGAAAATATTTCTAAAAGCTGATTTTCAAGTTTCTTTTCATTAAAAACTCCTTTATTTTGTTTAGTGGGCTATAACTGAAAAAAAAAAAAAAATCAAAAAAACCAAAAAAACCAAACCAACCAAACAAACAAAACACAAACAAAAAAATAAAACCAAAGAAACCAAAGACCTATTAGGAGAAAAAGAAATTCTGATGAGAGTTTGCTTCTGGTGTTTTTCTTTTGTATTTTTCTAAGTTGAAACAATACAGTATCAGAAATAGGTTGTCTTCTGAAAGATAGTTATCAATGTTGATAATAGAAAAGTCTAAAGAATTAAAGTGGAAAGGAAGTGTGGAGTAAAAGATATTTAAGGGATACATGCAAGTCTAAAACAGAGTGGTGTTTCAGAGTATCCACAAATTGGACAAGTAATTGGAAGAAGCTGAGAAGTCAGGAACAGAAGAGTTTGGAAAAAAAAAGAAAAAAAGAGGTATTAACTTTTCTAATGCATTAGTGAAGTGAGCCAAGGAGCAACAACTCCTCTGTTGCATGGCTTACTGCTTACATCCGTCACCAACAGCAATCAGCATCATCCAATCAAAGTATATTTTTGAGAAAGGGTAACCATTTCTTTCCAGGTGAGAGGAACAGACATGTCAGCAATGTTTAGACATTTAAAAGGAAAAGGTAGCAATACATTAAAAAATTTGATTCCTTCCTAAGAGTATTTGGCCTTCAGAAATCATAAACTAGACCAAATGTTAGGGGATTAGCAAAGCCACAAATTTAGTAGTTGAGGAACCTGTACAGATATCGTTCACCACAGCATGGGGATTCTGAATTCAGGTGTAGAGTGGAGAATTACATTGGGTTTGAGCACCCAGTTTCATTACTGTTAACTTCTTCTGCAACATAAACACAGTAGTACTTGTAACATGTCCTTGCTGCATTGAGTGATGGTGTGGTCCCAGAAACAGGCTTTCTGGTTGACAAGCAGCTGCTCAATGGCTAAAACATGGCTAAACCAGAGTTCTTCACAACCGTGGCCACTTCACAGTGTGAGGGTTAGGTAAGTCCAAGGGTGACTGAGACAGAAAAATTGTCTGAAACCCAGCATGATTCGTTATGCTACTTGCCCTTGGGAAAAGTGGGCAGATACTTGCTAGACACTATCTGTTTGTATTTTAGTAGGTATGTTAAATAGCAAAAAAGCTTTAATTTGGCTTAGTCACAGCTTATGGATGTCACAGTTTTATAATTTTTTTTTTTTGTTTTTTGTTGAAATGTCTCAGGAATGAGTTAAAGCAAGAATTTAGAAGTGTGGCACACTGTTTTCAGTAGTTTGCCATCAGTTATTATGCTTTTCAGTACCTACAAAGGAAGAAAAGGATAGGGGCATATTTTTATCTTCAAGACTAGTGAATTGTTATTCCATTGAAAACGAGTGCTTCAAGATCTTTCTATAATGATTAACTTCGTATTCCAAGCAAGAAAGTTTTCTCTTTTGGAAATGCTTTAATATTCTTCTCTGACTATCCTTTCCTGATTCACTGTAGGAAAAGATGGGTTACTGTTATTTTCCTACCTAAGATTTAGGATTAAAGGTAAAACTGAGCAATTGAAAGCATGTCCCTTCTCTCCTCCATGAACAGTGACAGATCTGAACCACACAAATACAGACAGATGGAGCAGGACTAATTCTGATTTTTCTTAAAGCCTGGTAGCTCCGTTATAATTTCAGGGAATTAGCACTATGAAGCATTAAGATTCTCATCATGAACACAAACTGCTATTGTACTAGGCACTGTGGAAACGCAGTGTAAAACGTTGTACAGAGTTACAAGTCAGAGATAACAATAATGGTCATATAACTAAGGGGGAAAACATGAAAACAATGAGTCATTAGTAGTTAATGTGCTATCCTTCAGCCATTGCACATTACAGATCAATGTTTGAAAGGCAGTGGACCTGAAAGTTAGTAAACGTCATTAAAGGAAAGTGAAAGATAATAAATAGATAGGAATAACTTTGCAAGTAAAAGCATCATGGTTCGGGCTATAAAAATGCACATTTTAAAAAGCTGAAGAATCTCAGTTGTAGAAATTGGGATACGATATCATGAAAGCTGACAATAGTTTTAACTGTGAATGGATAAGAAAAGTTGCGCCCCGATTAAATTATGTGGATAGCATTTGGATGTAAAGAATAAGGATGTCAGAGATAAGCCAGGTTGCAAGCCTGAGTGACATGCAAGATGATGATGAATTTGATGAAAATGAAGAAAGAGTAGAGAATTATTTTCTTTTAGGTCTATAAAGACAAGTATGTACAAGATGATGGTTACATCACTTGAAATGGGTGAGGTGACCAAGATCTGTGATTTAGAGGAAAAAAAGAATATCAAAGAGGATGACATACTGCCATAAACTGAAAGTGAGTGTGAAACAATGGACCAGAGAAGAGATGAAAAGAATTAGAGGAAACAGGAAAACAAGAGTCAGGAAGACAAGACTTCAAGTGTGGGACTGATTATGCTGATGAGATGAACACAATTTGGTCTGATCATACATAGAAAATGATGCCAGCTCTGTAAATACCTGGGTGTCTATGAAGAGCTTGCTAAAAATTTTTAGTGGCATAAGTCAGATCATAATTGACCAGGTATTTATTAGAACAAGTTCACGAAGAAGACATAGCTGTATAAGAGCAAGCTTAACCTAGAGCAGCTCTAAGTCTTGACTGTTGAATCAGCAAGAACCTGGAAAAGTTGACTATCCTTCTCATAAGACTTCACCAATTAAGAATTTTATTTAATTCTACTGATCCTCATATTATCCTCTAACATAAAAAAAAAAAAGTAAAAATTGTGCCAATACCAAAGTGACACATTGCTTGGTTACAGGTTTTATTTCCTGCATCCACTTCTTATTTATAATATGACCTCATAATGATTACCACACAAACATATATATGTAAATACATATACGTATAAATACATGCACACAATGCTATAAAGATATCTTGTAAGATCTACAAATAGACATTGTATTTACTGAGGAAGTAAATGTAACCAAGACCTATCACCCCAGTTATATTTATTATAGCTTTTACTCCATTGTGCAAAACAGTGGAGTAAATAAATTTATGAAACGCTGCAATTTCTTAATAAACCTCAAAACTATATGTCTTCTTCTTGCTCTTTACAAAGCACTTAATAAATATTACATTATATCAAGAAAATATATCTGAAGGCGTACTTTTTTAAATAGAGCAAAACAAAGGACAAGGTTAAGATTGCATGACTCAACAAATGATATTGAGTGATGACGGATTATACTGCAGTTAGGACTGGATGCATTTTTTCATTCACAGAATCACAAGGCTGAAAATGACCTCCAGAGGTCAGCTAGTCCATACCTCTGCCCTAGGGCAAAACCAGCTATACTTAAGTCATTCCTGACTGTTGCTGTCTCATCTGCTAATGATGTAGATTCCAGAGCTCCCAGAAACTCTTTTCCCAATGTTCCCTAGGTTTTCTTTTAGAAGACATTTCATAATGTCCAAATGTTCTAAGTCCTAATTAAACCTATTGCATCTTACTAGTCAGAAGGTGATCTGTTAATTTCCATATTTATTTAGATTTTTTTTCAGGAATATTCTTTTAAGAATAAATTCAAAATGGGAGATTAACTTTATGTCAGGGCTGGACAGAAAAGTTTCGTTAAAATATTTTGTATTTATACAGTTACTTTAAGAAATTATTTGGAGGTGGGATTATAGCAGTGATTTATAGTACAATATTTTTCCTTAATGTTCACTGAAATAAACTTCTGATGAGTTGTAGGAACGTAGCTAGTGTACATTCAGGAGGGACAAAATAAAAAAAGAATACTTTTATATGAGATGTAGCATTTCAGAATATTAGGGAGAGAACTTACGTTTATATTGAGATCTGTATCCATGTCTTCAGCTGTTAGAGATCACTGCCCACTGGCAACCACAGAGAGCAGAGAGCAAAGAGCACCCTGAGGAAGTGTTTCACTTCACTGTTGCGGTCAACCAAATGTCTAGTGTCAGTGACCTCACATTTGACTTTTTAGGTTCTTGTGGCTGTAATTAACATCACAGAGGCTTTCAGGTAGCACACTGAGCAGGGTCGTGGCAACCACTGATTTATAAAACACAATGACTTCGCAAATAGCTGCTCTAAATTTAGAGGCACTGAAACAGCCTGAACACATTTTAACACGTTTTATTAGTTTCTTTTGTTCATCATATATTTTAATTTTTTTTTTTTTTTTTTTTTTACAGAGTCCAGCACCAGTCTAAGCCTTTACCTAATTCTTGACAATTCATTGATGATAAGAGAATTATAGGTCAAGGAGCTTTAGAAGTGACATCATAAGCAAGTCATGACACAACATGTGACTGCACTAGCAATGGCAACTATAGAAAATGAAAATGTAAGGCGTGCAAATATTACTAGTTCCCTCTCCCATTAAGAAAAGTCAAATCATTCTCTAAAAAAAAAAAAAAATGGTTTTTGTCTAACTAAAATTGTCTCATTAAAATATTGGGAGGAAGTTCTTATTGTACCCACTCTCTTTTGAACCGGTTGACCTGACCCTGGCCAAAGAGTTTCATTAGGGTTTCTATAAAATTTTTTGCATAATTAATTTGTTTTGATCCTCTTTCAGTTCAGCCATGTCTAGGTGCAAAAGTCTGTCTATTCAATGCATTTATGGGTTTGCACCGTTTACCAACGATGTTGCAAAAGCTGATTTTTTTTCAAATGAACATTTCTGCTTTGGGGAAATTTTCTTGGTTATTTTGTACCTTAAATTCTTCTGATCTACATGGAAATAATGTGAATACAGAGAATCCTTTTAAAAACACTGAAATTATGAAAATTAGGGTTCAGCTTCAATTTGATCTCTCATTTACAAAGAATCAGACTATAGCATCCCTGTGCAAGTTAGAGAGGAAGAGAACAGAGAAGTCTGAGAAAACTGGAGTGTGGCTGGGGAATGAGACACATTAGCTAGTGCCACTAACACTCATTCTCCAAACAAGCTGGGGGATTACTAAGCTTAGACAGAGCACTGAGGGCAGTTTTCTCACAGCCCAGAAGGCCTACAAAATAGTCTGATTTTTTTTTCTCTGTGCAGTCTATACATCACAATCTAGTCTAGTATAGCCAACAAAATTTACTGTTTAGAATGTGTTTTAAATAGTGATTTACCATCTCTTAAAACAAATGTTGTTCGTAGCAGACAGTCTCTGGTTTAGTTTTGTTTTCCCTATCTGCCGTGAGGATCCCATTTTCCCTTTAGTATGCTGACAACACAACTTCGTTAAGGCTGGTTGGTTCCATTTGCATTGGACATCTCTTCTGCATATAGATTGATGAGTTTAATCAGCAAATCAGGAGAAAGACTTGGACATCAATCAGTGTCAGCATTCTTTCTTTCTATTTTCTGATTTGCTACTTCTAGTTATCAATGCAATAAAATTGTGCCAATTTAAGTAAAAATCATAGAAATAATGCAAAGTTAGTGTAAAATTGTCAAAAGGCCCAGGAAACCTACTGCATTATGATCATTGATAATATCAGAAAAAAAAAAAAAACCAAATCACCATATTTAACAGTCAGCACCAATGATGAGCCCATTGTTCAGAGCTTGGTAAAGAAAACATTTAGTAGTGTATTGATTAAACCATATCATAACATCTTTTGTTTTATTAATAAACCAAAACTGTTCCTATGCATTTTCATGGACTCCTAACAAACAACAAAGACCAGTTTGTTCCTCAAAATAAAAGCCTCTTCTACTTTTAAAAGTAATGTATTCAGTTCCATTTCATATTATCAGTGTACCTGGAACATCTCAAAGTACTGTCTAATGTATCTATTTTCACAACAAACTCAGGAAGTAGGAAATCCTTTTTTCTTCATTTTAAGGACGCAGTGGTCAAGTAAGGTATGGTGAGACTGAAGTCTAGAACCTCAGGATCTGCATGCCCATTTCATGCTTTTGGAAGATAATTCTGATCAAGTTAAATAGGAATAAGTTTATCAAATTCCTCTAAATATCTGGATTTATCTGACTTGCTCAAGATCCTGTGAAGGCAATGAATCAAACTAGACCTCAGGCTAATTCCAAACATTGTACAGTTCTTCCTCTGCTGGAAAATACCATTTAGTTTATAGAAATTTGCCAATATGAGGTTATTTTCCTGCCTGCAGGGGGAATGGAGCTCGTATTTCCTTATTGCTAGACCACCTTTATTGTGACACTCTGGGATAAGAAGAAAGGTATAGAGTACTCCTCCCATACCTACAGCTTAGAGATGGAGGGATAAGGGAACTGGGAGAGAGATCACTCCTCCTCATGCCCTAGCATGGCCATGTAGTTTTGGTCCACAATATGGGCCTAATTAAAGAATTAAACTAGCATCCTTTTTTTACAAGGCTGTAGACTGAAAAACAGTGTAGTTATACCAATTATGCTTATACCTCATAATATAGCAAAACCAAAAAAATATCATCTCAAAAGCCAGCCACCCAAGAAGATAAAATGTCTTATATAATTATACCTCATGAAGTATGTTTCTGCTTTTATAAGTGCTACTACATGTTAATGGAGATTCTTCTTTAGTTTACATGTTAGAAGTCTGTGGTTTTGAAGCAGTAAGTCCTAAGATTCCTCCCTTAGCCCTGAATGTTTCTGATTTATCTATTTACAACATTATCATTATAAGTGGCAATCACACATATTTGTAACATCAAGTTTATTTTACGTTTTTTTAAATCTATGGCCAAACAGTGTTGCCAGAAATATCTGAGGAAATATCCATTTGATTTTAATTTACATGCAGGCAATCACAGAATCACAGAATAGAATCACATAATCTTGTGGTCAGAGATGCTTAAAATGGAAACCATATCGCTCACATTTTAATTCGTACTGCAGTCTGCAATGTGGCACAGACTGAACGTGGACCATCTTTTTTGCCTCACACTTTTTAGAATTTTTTTTCAAAATTTACTTAAGAAGAACCCAACAAATAAATCTGACTGATACATCCATTGAGAATATTAAAGACAATTGTCATGAAACAATGATATTTATGAAATCATTTTGGTATCTGCACAAAGCCAGAGATAATGCCTTGTAGATTTCATATATTTAGGTATATTTTTATATATAAATATATGCACGTTAATGTAGCTCGAAATATGTAAATATAGATATATTCATATTTGCATATAAAGATTCACATATGTATATATACATACATGTGTTAAGTCTATATATAACAATCTTAGTACCACATGCATTTCAACATGTACTTTTCATAGGGATAGTGGGAAAAGATCCAACTGGGACTTATTTAAGAGTTATGCAACCATCCTGTTCTGGAAAGAGAATTATACCATTATATAAACCAAAGAAGCAGTAACAGAACAAAGACGACCCATCTCAAATGACAGAAGATAAGTTATTTACCCATTGTGATAACGGTGACTGGAGGAATTCTCGCCTAGTGGCAAGTATCTTGGTTTTGGTATAACAATGCCTGATATATACAGAAGTCCCGCAGACAGGGCTGAAAGGCTTTCACTCTCCCAGAAGCTTGAAAACATTCTGAGATGTAGGTGCATAGGACCAATGCTGTCTAGACCAGAAGATTTCCAAAAGTATCCACTGTATTCCATGTGGTTTTATATGTCACCACTGTAGCCACAGCAGAGTAAAACTGGAAGTCATGAATGCAGGATGATTTGACAGTGATTTTAAAATATATTCAATGTGGCAACATCATATCATCTAACAGAGCAATGCTTCTTCATGTGTGCTGAATTCTACCCCCTAGCACCCATCAAGGTTCATGATGGCTTTCTAGCAACCAAATTATAGTATATTCCTAAATATTCAGACTGTGCTTTGCTATCTTCTATTCCTTTTCTTATAGAAACAAAGCAAGAGAGATGCTTAAGTCTCTGTTCCACAGGCATTGAGTATTGCAGACACTTTGTGTCATTTGAGATGCCCTAGAACATTCCTTCCTGGCCTCAGCTGCCACTTCAGAAAGACACAGGTCTCCTGTAGGTGCTGCATTGTATCTGACAGGCGTATGTGGATGCCTTCGGGTGTATCAAGCAATACTTTATGACGATGCATAGAAAACTGAATCAAATCCTCCCAGAGATAGGCTGCAATAACAAGTCCTGCCACCCCAGGCAGGTACCTCAGGCAGCCGAATTCAAAGGTTTGCCCCTAGAGAGGTGGGTCAGAAGTGTCTAGTTCCTGCAGAGGCTGTGCTGCTTGCTGAGGCTTTTATCATCACATACTAGAGTGGTGGGTGGGAAGCAGATGAAGGCAGACTGTGTGGATCTGCCATCACTGTGTTGAGCCCTCAGACTGCAGCTGCGGGCCTCATGTTGCAGTAGCTTTTTCTGAATGTCTTTGCAGTCAATCCACTGCTCAAGGGAAAGATTTTCCTTTTTCCCTTATAGCCTGCTGTGGAGACACCTATCACCCAGGCTATTCAAACTGGCTCAAGGGTCCTGTTTAATAACAATCAACTGCATAACATATGGGGCTGGCTGCTCTTGTACCGATACCTAACTTTAAAAAGGAAGGAGGCAGAGATTTCAGAGGAGTCTATGCTCTTAATTTAAGGCAAGCCCATACTGAGCAAGCGGGATACAAACTCCTTATCTTGTCT
>JBCJKH010050537.1:14625-32537 GCA_039877255.1 Loriculus beryllinus | reverse complement strand
GCCAGTGGAAGGCATGATCCTACTTGTGCTTCCACACTGGACACCCAATTCCTGCCAGTGATCCTGGAGGCTTGGAGTGCCTGCCTACCCCACAGATCCAGTTGAAAACTAACTGCACTGCAACACCACATCCCTAGTTGTACCATGCTGTGAATGTGCTGAAGACTCAAAGTGTCACCTGAAGAAGACCATGTGAAAAAGTGTATGCTGTGCCATCAAAATGCCTGACAGCTCTTGAAATACCAGGCTTAATGCCATTTATTGATCTGTAACCACGGAGACAGGAAGTGTTCCCGTTGCAAAGTGACGGAAAAGCTCTTTCCCTTTCCTCCTCAAGCAGTGAAGAACGTTGAAAATACTCTTACTTCTCATCATAATCTACTGCAGCCTTCACAGGAGAGACCAGTGAGATAATTGACTTCTCCAGATCTCCTGCATTTTCACAGAAGTGCAGAAAATCAACCTTTCCTTGCAAACCAGCCTGGAGCAAAAATGGCTAAGCTATTTTGGGAGATGAGAGATAAGCAAGCCAGAAAGCTGTATCAGAGACTTGTCTTAACTTGCAAAGGTATTTTCTTTGATGAAAGAATTCAAACAGTTGTTTGAAACATCCTGTCAGCTCAGATTTGTTTTCAGAGAGATCTCAGTCACGTCATATGCCATCCTGACAAATGAAGTCCTCCTGCATTATGTTATTTAATAAGAATCGTCACTTAAAACCACAGAATGGTTTGGGTTGGGAAGGACCTTAAAGGCCACCTAGTTCCAACCCCCCTGCCATGGGCAAGGACACCACACCTTCCATTAGACCAGGTTGCTCCAAGCCCCATTCAACCTGGCCTTGAACACTACCAGGGGTGAGGCAGCCACAGCTCCTCTGGGCAGCCTGTGCCAGTGCCTCACCACCCTCATGGTGAAGAATTTCTTCCTAATGCCTAATCTAAATCTCCTTTCTGTCAGTTTAAAGCCACTCTTCCTTGTCCTATCACTACATGCCCTTGTAAAAAGTCTCTCTCCAGATTTCTTGTAGCCCCCTTTAGGCACTAGAAGGCTGCTCTAAGACCTCCACAAGAGCAGAGTAGAAGGGGAGAATCCCTCAACCTGGTCTCGCTCCTTTTGATGCAGCCCAGGACATGGTTGGCTTTCTGGGCTGCAAGTGCACTCTGTCAGCTCATGTTGTGTCATGTTAATTTTTTGAATTAAAAATCAATTACAGTGTAAGTAAAGGAATCAATGGAACAGTCAATTCAGAACACAAAGGCCGATAAATACTGGACCTCAGTGGAGATCAGTATTTGTTTCCAGTCTTTGTTACTGGGCAAGTCCAATTGCAGCCGTTCCAGGAAGGAATGCATGCAGGAGCCCTGGGATTCAGCCTGGTGCTAGCACTTGCCCATTGGCTGACCACAAACTGACAGCACACGCTGGAAAATCTATGAAGATCTGAGAAAAATGGGCAAAAAGACCAACTGTAGGGACTGACGCTACAGCATAAAACCCCATAGCTAGCCACTGAAGTTTTGAAGGAGAAGCACTAGAAACAGAAGACACTAAAGAAAACCAGGCATTTTAATTGTACGGATGTATGCGTTTCTTTTCTTGCAGTTTAAAACTTAGTCCCCCTGTTTAACTGCAACTGTGGCCAATGCAACAGGCCAGTAACTTGCTAGAAAAAAGCAAATTATGAATTGACTCGCCCTCTTTGCAAACTGCTTAAACAGCAAACGGTACCTTCCCTGTTTCGTTGAGAATCCAGAATGGTTGCTTCCAACATGCTTTTGAATGGAAACTTCCACATTTTTAGAAGCTGTGGTCAGAAACGAGCTACAACCACACACAAAAACATTACATGACGAGTCTAACCCAGCCTTTGGAGAGAGCATGGGAGGAAGAGCTCTGAAATACAAAAGATTTGGGTCGACTCAAACCAAAATGAAGTTAGTTGCCTGGACCTGGCTACCAAGCCGAGCGCCCAAGCCCGCTAGTTGTACATCCCCGCTCCTGAATGCTCCGGCGGAGAAGAGGGGCAGCTCGGCCTCGGCGCCGAGCCCGCCCTCCGGCGGCGCCGAGTGACTGCTGTCGGCCCCAATCAGAGCTTCGGCCCGGCCCGGCCCTGCAGCCCGCCCCGTCGGGAAAGCCCGGCCCCGGGGCGGAGAGCTAGGCGGGTGTCCGGCGCTGCCCGACCCGATCCGGCGCGGCGCGGTCCCGCTGGGTCCCGGTCGGGGTGTGCGAGGCGGGGCTGCGGGCGGTCCGGGGCGGGGCGCGGGCGGGCGGGTGGGTGGGACCGGCCGGGACGGGGCGGGCGGCGGAGTGGCGCTGCGCGGCCGGCGGTGGGGGCTACAGGGAGCCGGTAGAGGCGGAGGTGTTGCCGCCCCGGGAGGGCCCGCCAGAGTTCTGGGCGCAGGTAAGAGGCGCGTCGAGGAGCTGCCGGGGCCGGCCCCGCCGTCCGAAATCGCACCGACTGCGGCAGTTTTGTGTCCCGGCGGGCCGTGCCTCTCCCCGTGGCTGTCGTGAGCGCACCGACGGTTCCCGCCGCGCCGTCGGGGCCGCAATGGGGCCAGCTTTTCCCCACCGCCATGGGCCTGGGCCGCCTGCCCCGCTGGGGGCAGCGGGTGTGCCCCGGAGAGCGGGCGCCCGGGGGGGCACACTCCGCGTGTCCGCCGAAGCGGGGAGCTTTCAGGGCGCGGCGAGGGGTTCGCCGCCAGCCTTCCTCCCCCTGCCCAAACCTTGTCTTTCTTCAGGCTGCGGTTAGGTATTCCCGTGCTGCTTGTGCTGCATCCCGGCTGGAAGGGGGAAGGAGAGCGGCTTCAGAGGGAGGGTCGGTAATGGGCTCCTGAACTCCTGTAGTTTACTTACGTGCTTTAAGGAACTTTTGGGAGGCGGTAGGCTACGGTTTAATCTTTTAAGGCTTTAGCGGGACACTTGAGCCGCAAGCACTGAGAAACTTCAGTTGAGAGTTTTATCTTGAACTACCAAACGTGTTTTGATTTAAGGCCTGGCGTTCTTACATCCTGTAATTATTTCTCCTAAGTCTGTTTCTGTTAGGTCTCTGACTTCTAAAACCTGGTAAAGCTCTGCTAGCTCACATGCTGGCTGTAGCAGTAAAACAGTGCTTTACACCTATGTAGTAACGTCTGCGGGAGGCGGAGGGGGGGGGGGGAATTATGCTCTGGCTTCAGTATTAAATGCTTGGCTGTGGTATAACAACTGTGTGCTCTCTCGTGGAAGTGCAGCACTACTGATTTCATGCAGAAACACAGATGGAGTGTTTAGGACTTCGGCTTGGCTGTGCCTGAGCCTTCAGAGACGGTGCTGGCCCTCATTTTGTCCCAAGCGCAGATACTACCAAGAGCACAGTGTATAAGCTGTGGTACGTAGTGCAATGGCAGCATGATTGAGCAATACGAGTGTCTCTGCATTCCAAAAAGTAAACAGCAAAAATGGGTCACAGAGTGAGAATATTCTCCATGCTTACATGATCGAATAACTGTGAGGAAGATGTTTCAGTGTGCCAACTCCAGATTTATTGCTTCTATTAAAGGTAGCAGCTATAGCTTGAGGATTTGCATTGGTGAAGGATAAAAGGGACTCGTGATTATAATAAAACCGCGAGTAAGGGTTTCAGTAAAGCCAGTGTGCTCACTGAAGCAGCATGGCACGTTAGTTTGAGAGGCATCCTGGAAACCAGGAAAACTGATATCTGCTTAAACTCTGTTCTGAATGCAGCAAGGATGTTGGCTTTTTAACTTCTTCACATTAGTAAGGAATTAAGGTCGAAATGCTCCCTAGTTGACTTAATACCTGTCCCATGGGAGTTTTGACAGTAGAATTCAGCACAGTTTCTTGAAAAGCTGTATCAAATAGATCAGCTCCTAGAAGCAGAGAGAAGTGTTTAGTTTGTGTGTGAGTATGGCTATCAGCGGCGTGCAGTGCTGCTCGTAAATTAAGGGCAGTGTTTTGTGCAGGGAGTATGAAGTTGATGTTTCTCTCCTCCCTGAAGGCAGTGAGAGCTTCACCTGTTTGCTGGGCTGTGGAACGGTGCCCTTAGCAGGGAGTTCTGTCTTCAGCAGCATTGCTCCTGCTCTGAGGCATGCCACATTTCAACAAGGTGCTGTTAAGGTATTCGGCAGCCACTCTGACCCTCTTAAATGAGATAAGGACAAGAGCCCAAGCCCATATGTAAGAGTCCAGATTCAAGTGCTTCCTTGGCTTCAGTGAGTTTTGCCCTGGATTTTCATCCATTTGCTGGATCAGTTCCGCTGAGGAATAATTAAGTTGATGTGTCCTGTGCACATGTGTCTGCAGCAGATCCACGCTCTGGAAAATCTGGTGAGTAACACTTCTGCTTCTCCCTGGAACACAGGGTGGAGTGCCCTGAAATCAGGGATGTCACATGGGGCAGAAACCTGTGGTGAATCTCATCTTTTTTTCTTCTCAATTTAGAACCAAGTCCAGTTTCCATTTTGGGTTGCACTGCACAGTGTGAAACACACTGCAGGAAGGAATGGGGTCCTGATTTAAGCATTTGTGGCAGTATATGGGGAGACTTCACTTGTACCCCGTGTCAACATAAGAATAGTTGTTAACATTCCTGAAATTACAGCCATTCCCAAGCGACTGAAGTTCCCAGGTGGTGCTGCTGACCTGTCTGGTCCTATTGCTCACTGATGATGAGGACAAAGTCTGGTCCCAGCTCACTGGTCAGGTCTGGATGGCCTGAGGATAGGCAGGCAGTGCAGCGTGTTACGAGGTGCACAGTGCGGTGTCCTTCAGGAGGTTTCATGTCTCGTGAGTCCATCCACATGGGGTTTCTGTGATGTTTCTGTCTTTCACTGCTTCAAGGAGCAGTTTCAGTGGAGTGAAAATCCTTCCCCTGAAGAGGTTTAAAACCAAAGGTTTAGTCACTTTCTTAACAGTAGTGTGATTGCATCAAAATATGCCTTTGGCTTACACTCAGGACAAGATGGTGTTGCTGTAAACTTGTTTGAATGACTAATTTCCTTTGTTGTGCTTCGCCTTATGTGTTTTCTGTGAAGGTGGGGGGCGTGCAGAGAGGTGGCCAGATCACAAGTCTGGTTCAGGTAGTCCGAAAATGCGTCCCTGACTCTCAGAGGAGTGCAAACAATAAATGCCTGTGACTTGATAGTCCGCTGGTTTGTGGTAGTTTTCAACAGGGAAAATAAGAGCCCAAATACTAGGCAGGATTTAGGGACATAATGGAGTATCCTGGAAATTCCCATGGTGTTACAGTGGGTCTGTAAAGCCCTTGTCCCACAGCTGAATTCGCATGCTGGTAACCTCTACCTCTGCTTGTAAATGGTGATATGCAAGTTAGGTTGGTATACCTGGGATAGCTTCCTCTTGTGCTGTTGTTATTTTCAGGCTTTGAAGCAAAACTCAAGTTATGTTGCTCCTTTAAGGCTCCACAATTATGATCTGACCTATTTCTGTCTGGCCAAGTGACATCTGTAAATTTATTAATGTAAGGAATACATTTATGGAAGAGTCAGGTGTGTTTTGTTGTGTTCACTCCAGTTTGTGTGTAACTTCTGCATACAGCTGTGCATTAAGAGTACATAAAACCACTTAATACCTTCATACATAAAACCACTGAGTGCTTTCCTGTATTTAGGCTGAATAATGCCTCCTCTCCCCATTTGTAATTGTGATGTCCCATTAGTCATCCCATTAGTGACTTTTCTCTTGGATCCAACTCAGCAGAGGTAAACTACATTGCCTTGCCTTCTGTTTACTGCTGGTGTTTCTATTGAGGCATTTATTTAGCATCTAGTATAAATTCCTTCCCTGTTTTGCCATACTGTATATGTTTGTATGTCCAGAGCCTACCCAGTGTGTTACAGTATCTCCTTAGCAGATGTGCTGTGCCTAGGTTTCTCCCTTCGTCAGTCTTTGCATTTGTACTGACTTCTCTTCAGTTTGAGTAGGACTAGGGCCTCAGCCTCCCCTGTGTCTTGACTGGAAAATCTTAGTGATGGAAAGTTGACTGCTAAATAGGTGATGTGTGGAGAAAAGGTGGCCATTTAATGACAGCTTCGGCAATCAGTAAAGTTTACTGTTCGAATAGCTTTTTGAAGATTGCAGGTTTACAAGCATTAATCTTTGCGTAACATAATAAAGACTCCGTGTTATTCCTGAGAGATTAGATCCCTAACCCAGCATTGGGTAAAGTCAGCATCCAATCCAGAGCTAAAGCTTGTTCCTTCTTTTGGAGGACAGTATTTATCTTGCCATGGGGTTGTTACCATAGAACGGTTTGGGTTAGAAGGAACCTTAAAACTCATCCAGTTCCAACCCCCTGCCATGGGCAGAGACACCTTTCATTAGACCAGGTTGCTCAAAGCCCATTCCAACCTGGCCTTGAACACTGCCAGGGATGAGGCAGCCACAGCTTCTCTGAACACCCTGTGCCAGGGCCTCACCACCCTCACAGGGAAGAGTTTTTTCTTAGTGTCTAATCTAAATCTCCCCTCTGTCAGCTTGAAGCCATTATCTGCAGTTGTTGCGTGTTTTCAACTTCAGGTAACCGATGATCATGCTAAGACACAGGTAATGTGTCTTGGTGGGTTTCTGGTGGGATCTTTGCTTTGGATTTCTCCTTGTTTGGAGCACCCTAGCAAGGCTGCTCAGCTGTGAACACTCCTCAAGATGCAGGAAATGATGTATGCCTTTCCCTCTCCCCCCTTTTTTCCCCATTTCTTTCACAAGTTGACTTGTGTGTTGGTTCAGCTCAGGCTGAGGATAGTGGCCTTTTGTTATTTTTCTAGTAGTTTTTGTTGGCAAGGTGGTACTTTATTTCTGCTTCGAGGTTGGAATTTTCCATTAATGATTAAGTCATCTCACTGGATTTGCAGTTGCTTGTCCATGATGTGTATTGCTCTTGCTATGGGCATTTATGATTTCCTGATACCCTTTAGCTTCCAGAGCACTTTGTTCCTCTGTGACTTCTCCTGTACGTGAGGAAAGTGTGGTGGGATAAAGGTTTGTCCTTTTTCCAATGGCTCTTCTCCTGTTTCTGTCTATAGGCCAAGATAAACCAATTATGTAAGGAGGTGATTTCTTTCTTCAGTGGAAATATATTTAGATACAGGTCTTGCAGCCAGTTGCTGCTAAAGACTTTCTTCTTCTTGCCCCTGTTTGGGCCATCTTCTTCATTAATGGGGGAGGCAGGTGGAGAACTTGGGAGGGATTTCGGTTGTACAGTGCGGTCTTTGCAAACCTGACATACCCCAGGGTGGGGGTCTTGTGCTCTGTTTCTGTTGAGTGCTTGGTCCCTCCAGGCTGACAGAGCTAATGCTTCATCAGAGCACTCTTCATTAGAGGTGCTGCTTGGGGGGAATGCTATTAAATCTCACCTTCATGCCTTGCGTCTTCTGTCTGCTCCTGCATGTCATCTCAGGACTGTGAGGAATGGCTCCTGATGAAGCCCGGAATCATTCTCCTTTCTTTTTTGGAAGCATGGTGCAAGTCTGAATCTTGCTAAAACCACTGGAGGATGCAAAAGTCTGATTCTCTTGTATTACGTGAGAATATTCAGGCAAGGAGATTAGATCTCCTGTCCAGTACCAGGCTGGAAAACTGTGTCACAGTCTGTGTTAAGGTAAGAATGTTCGCTTTCCTGTTTTCTGTTCCATGTCATTAAGCTGTGCTGGTTGTGTCAGAGAATCAGGACCAGAGGCCTTTTAAGCACTTTCTGGCTTGGGGTGTTTGAGGTAAGATAAAAATAACAAAATGTGTGACTTTAAGCAGCCATTTGCATACATCTTGATGATAATCGCACTTCCAGTAGGCACAGTGTTGTAACTCTTGGATGTAGCTCTTGCGTGAATAAGATCCCATCAAATGTCACCAGTGAACAAAAGGCTCCAAGATCAAGTACACTGATCCAAAAGTGGATTTGTATTTGCATCTTTCCTTGTAGGCTTTTTCCTAAATATTACTGGGAAACTTAAGGCTGAGACTTGAGCCGGCTGTTGCAGCATCTGAACTCTAAACTGGAGAATCTTTGTGCTGTCAAAGACAGCTGTCTAGTTATGTCTTGGACCAGAAAAATCTGATAACCACTAGTGTGAATCAGCACATCTTAAGTCAAAGAATTCTCATGGCTCCAAATGTGGCAGATTTGGAAGAATAACTTTATTTTCTTGCTCTGTAACAGATGTGTCAAAATAAAAGGAAATGATAATGATTTGGTCTTACATGGCTTTTCTCAGACTAATCAATTCTAAACAAAAATCAGGGGAAAAGGTATAGGGTGTGTTTTATACATGAATGTAGTATATAACCCAAATAGTTCAT
This sequence comes from Loriculus beryllinus, assembly GCA_039877255.1. Classification (NCBI taxonomy): domain Eukaryota; kingdom Metazoa; phylum Chordata; class Aves; order Psittaciformes; family Psittacidae; genus Loriculus; species Loriculus beryllinus. The sequence continues at coordinate 24,221 of JBCJKH010050537.1, read as the reverse complement.
GGACACTGCAGTGGTGGTGAAGGGAGATAAAATGTAAGCAATTTTTAGTTGGTAACAGAAAAATAGCTTTAATAAACAAACTGCCAAACAACGTCCCAACCTCCTCTTTTTCAGCTCTTTCCCCTGTAGTGCTTTTAGAAATGATAGAAACAAGAACAAACATGCAATTACCAAACCAGCACCAGGATCTGTTTTGGGGGATGAGGAAGGGTGGTACTGTTCAATGTGCTCTGTCAGCAGGCATGGTCATGGGAGACTGGTTCTTGCCCAGCTTCGTGGTTGGGTGTTCAAAGGCTGAGGGGTTCAGCCTAGTGCAGCATGAGTCCTGAGGATTTCACAACAAATTCTAAAATTCAGAAGGAATGTCACTAATAATGGCAATGTCTTCCCTTGCTGTAAAGAAGAGTAGTTTGGTGAGTGACTTGGAGGCTGTTCTGTGGGCCTTTGCCATTTGACATAGAATTTGGCAGAAATGGTTTCTCTGTCTGAAGGGATAAGGTGTGGTTAAGGGTTATGGTGACAGCTGTGCTTAAAGGAGTGACCAAGGCAGGGATTGCAGACTGTGTGCTGTTCCCAGAAGTTTTTGAAGCCTGTGGCCTGTGGCTGGTTACCTGCTGTCCCAGGCACCTTGCAGGTAGAGAGCATGAGGAGTGTGGTTGCTACATGCACAGAACTCCAATGGAAGTACTTGCGGTACATTGGGTGCTTTGAAGACGTGCTGTGTTTGCCAAGCATGCTTGGACTGCCTGTGGTGTGCTGCTGAGTGTCTTTCCGCAGCAGAGGTCTTAATCTGAGTAAAAGTTAATTTCTGATTACTTCCAGAGTTCAGGGACCTTGTAGTCCATTCCAAGGATCCAGAATAATTCAGAAAGTCTAGGTAGGTGTTTTGTTGAAGTCTTGACTTGATATTTTCTCCACAAAGTATGTGTACTCACTACCTGTAACAGTGTACCAAGTTTAGACAGAAATGTAGCCCTTGCAAAACCTGAGAAACCTGGAAGTGCTGTTGAAGGAGATTGGCTCTTCAGACTAGCCCAGGTCGCAGGGAGTATACGGGATGTAGAGAAGAACAGGCCACCCCTTTGGATGTCATGAGATTGGCATGAGGGTGTCTGTAGGATCAAATTAAGGCTCGGCAGAGTGTAATGCTGATAATTGAAGTCTGCCTTGAAGAGCAGGTGAGGAAAAATATCTTCAAAATGTGCCTTGTTTCTGAAAATAGTCTTTATCCCATGCTGCTGTAGCACAGTGGTCTGGGTTCTGTGCAGCTTAGCAAGGGCACAGCTGGTGTGGGTTTGTGAAAATCACTCTTGCCATATGGAGACTGCCAGAATCTGTTTTCTCTTAGGCTTGGATCAGGTAGTCTACTCATATGGAAGAAGTCCTGTGGAGGCAAGATGCTGGCAAGGAGAAGGACCGTATAGCCTGTTGGGACCTCCTTCTCTTGAGCGCAAATGGGTATCCATAGACGTCAGCCATGTGATTGTGTTATTTTGTGTTGCCTTGGGAGCTTTTCTTGTGTGATCTAAGCGTCTCCTTTAGCACCCTGGCTTAGGTTTATAAACCTGTGCTGAAATGTAGCATGAGTCCATCCTTGTTGGTCCCACAGGAGCACTGGGAGCAAGCTGGGTGGGGAGGGTGCTGCCTCCAAGAGCTGCTGTGTGCAGGATGCAGGAGGAGGCGAAGGCTGGGGTGTGGATGAGTCTGTGCAAGCAGGGAGTGTTCCTGGTGCTGGGAACTGCATTGATTTCCCTATCCAAAACACATGTTAGAGTGGGAGGTGATGGTCTGATGTCTGTGCTCCCTGTGCTGCTCAGCTGGGGGCTTTATGTTCTCTCTCCTGCACTGGCAGTATCTCTCACAGATAGCTCTGCACCATAGCTGACAAGTCCTTTGTGTGCCCTGCCTTCTGGGGGCCTTTGTGCTGCAGGGCGGGGAATCTTCACATTGCATCTGGAGGCTGAAGTAGCTATCCTCAGTGGTTTCTTTCAAGGTGCAAGTTCAAATGGCTGTTCTTCTGGAGCATAATGTGCATTACAGACAATTTCAGCAGGTTAGTAGCTTCTGCAGAGGGAGGAGTATAAGGACATGTTGGAGCAGCCAAGGCACACTTAAGTGTTCCCAGTTCCTGCCCACAGCTGTGTGCACAGAGAAGTTCTTCAAGAAATGGTGGGTGTGTTGAGCAACTAATCTCCAGGAAAAGCATATGGTAGCTAGATGTCTCCTGGTGGGTTCAGGTGCTAGCTTTGTTATAGTATCCTCTGTCCAGCCTCCAAAGCAGGATTAAGCAATGAAGACTATTTCTTTACTCTTCATTTAAATCTCTGGGAAGTTGGTTTTGGATCAGAACAGACCTGAAACAGCTTGTCTGTTGGATCACAGAGCTCTCACCGCTTTTTGTCCCCTCCACTTAACTGAAGCTCATTTAACTTGTGACAGCACTTCTGATTTGTTATATTTGTAAAGGAAGCATCAGGGCAAGGTTCAGAAATGCATATTTATGTTTCTTGGCTTAGCTTAATTTAGCTCTAAGAACTTGTTTTTCTTATTTCCATATAGAAGAATTTCTTGTCTTAGGCTGGGATTTTTTTCTGTACTTTGTATGGTTGATTTCTTTGGTTTTCTGTTTTGCTTATTTATTTCTTTCTCCTCCTCCAAAAAGAGAGTAGAGTGGCTTACCTTCGTCTACACCTTCCCGTGGATATGAAACAGGTCCTAACCAGAAAGCATCCTGTTGGAGATTACCTCAGTTATCCTGAAGCTGGTATTGGACCTCCTTGTAGTGCTGGGCAGGGCCACTGCAACTTCTGATGGTGCTGGCTAGAAGGTATCCTGGGAAGTGCAGCACTACTAGGAATTTGGACACTGGGTGAGGGAGTGTGCATCTCTTTTTGATGCCCTTGCTTGGGAAGGCTGTTTTGGTGGGGGACCCCATGGAGGTTTGTGCAGTGTGGCTCTGCTCTCCAAGTGAGCAGGAGCACTGCTGGTGGGTTGGGGTGTGGATGTGTGCCGTTTCACTCTGGTACCCCAGGAAGGGTCATGTAGCCATCTGCTAGCAGTGGCTGAGGCTGGGCTGTACTCCATGGCGCAGGGATGTCTTGCAGCATGCCTCTGGCACCTGGTGGGGTGTGCAACCAGATTCCTGGCACTGCTGTGAAACTAGGATGCTGCTGATGGTGTTGGGGTGGTATCTGAGAGCAGCTGGCTGTGGGGTGGGCCATGGCTGGCTTGCCTCACTTCCTGTGCAGCACTGCACTGGTGGGTACCAGGACTGGGTGACCTCACTGGCTGCCAGTTAGTAATGCCAGTTGCAGAAGTATGTGGCAAAGCTGTGACCAGGGCTTTGTGAGCATGGGTTGATCTGACTGTCACTGAGAGTGATGAAAGTATCTGTCTAAACCAAGGGCTTCCACCCACAGCAGCTGGTGGCACCCATATGCCCCCAGGGCAGTAATGGCACTCCTCACACCCGCTTCTTGCTAGCTTAAAGGATGATTAATCCTTCTCCCTTTTCAAGCCTTCACAGGAATTAACAAAGAAGTATTGATGATGTTGTTACATAGATGGTTATGTGAAAGGAGCAATAACAGGTCTGTGGTAGGTGCAGTATATTGCTTGCTTTCCCTCCATTTGCATTGTTGCTTAAGAGCCTCATTTTGGTCTTGAGGCTTTAATTGTAGTGTGGAGATGAGAAGATTGACATTTGTTTTCAGGGTGGTGCTGGTAAATTTCCTGCAGCTTGGTGTTAGAGATAATTCTGCAGGTTCTGCTTCCATTGTTGTGACTGGGTCTAAGGTGAATTCAAGAAAAATGTTTCAGTCGAACAGGCCTTCCTTTCGTTTTATCCAAGGGGAAAAATCTGTTAGGAGCCTGATCTGTTGTTCTCATTACTAAGGGAGTTTCTGAATGGGACCTAAATCCATAATTATTTGCAGTCCTTATCTATGCAACACAGTGTTTTCCAGGTCAGTATCTCTGGTCTCACACTTGCTTGTTGCAATGTGCAGTCTTAAATCCTCATATGCCAAAATGTTTGATCATAAAAGTGCCAATATAGTGAAAGGCACTTCTCTCAGGATCATTTTGGGCATCATGATGGACTCGGCTGCTCAGGACCAGCATTTGCTCAGCTTGCAGCAAGCTCTTGAGCTGTTGTTGGAAGAAGAGTGAGGTGTGGGATAGTTCAAGCTCTTGTCTATGGCAATGCTGGGAAGGGTGGAGAGGAGGCACTGATTGTCTGCAAGGGCTGCCGGGGGTGAAGCTTCCACATAAACTGCTTGGAGGGAGAGGGGAACATCTTGTAGCCCAGCATGGTGATTGCAAGGATGGAGACCCACCATGTTTCTGGAGAGCTTTGTGTTGGAGCAAAACCACAGCACACCCTTGGACAGTGCCTCCTTTTGTGCAGGGTGATGGCAGTGATAGCTAGAAATGCTTTTCCTTTTGGACTTGTTTGGGAGGTTGTCCTTCTGTTATCTGCACACTGTAGTGTACGCTTACCTCCTTGCTTGCGGAAGTACTGAAGCAGGACCTGGAGTTCAAGGCTACCTCCTGTAAGGAGCCTCTGTGCTGCTGTCTCCATCTGAAATCTGTTATCATTTTCTTCAACTTCTTACTCTCAGACCTTGTGATACTTAAAACTCCCCCTTCCTTCCCCAGTCTTCCAAGGAATTTTACAAAGAAATCAGCAGCTGTCTAGTTATGACAGCAAAATGAAGAAGGCTGTAACGTCTCCATAGCTACCTAAAGCGTACTTGTAAAATGTCGGTGGAAGAGAGTGCCCTACTATTATCCCATACGTTCCTTGCATGCGGATTGAAAGTCGTTTGCATTAGCTAAGTAATTGCTGCACACTTGTCCGGTGGGAAGTGTTTGGTTACAGCAATAAACTTTTGTTTCTTTAACCCTGTGAAGCTGAAAAAAAATGAACTTGTTTTATGTAGCAGACTAACTGACCTGAACTTGCAGTAGATGAACTGATTGTAAACTTCCCAGCTTAATCCAGCTTGGTTTTTTTCTTGTGCTTCATGTAGCAGTTGAAAAGAGACAGCTTGTGGCAAATTAGCGGGGGTGAGCCTACAAAAAGATTGAATTATTCCTGTTTGAACAGTTCCCAGCATGCGAGCACTTGCTGCTCGGCTTGTACATCATCTGTATCTTGAGTTAGCTTGCCAGAGCTGCTGTAATTGAGGCAAAAGTAAATAACCTCCAACTGGAAAACTTGCCTTTGATGTAAATACTAATTTATTCATTCATCAGTGAACATATCACTGAGACATGATGAACAAAAATCGTGATTGCCGTGTGTTTTGATCTCCTTGCAACAAAGGTCTTTCTCTGTAAAGAGAAGCTGTTTGACATGCTGTGCTGCAAAGTCACTTTGCTCCTAGTGAAACTCAGTGCTGGTATGAAAATGCAGTAGTCAAAACGTATGTGAGGTTGTGCTTGGCGCTCATCTGTGCCTTATGCTGCTCAATTCACTTTGGGGCACGGCATAAAAATAACAGGCTGCGGAGTTCGGGCTGCTGCATTTAGGTGAGGCTGAGCTTACTGTCAGGCATGTGTAGATGCAGAAGTAGTTGAAACAAGATGATGTTTTTGTAGGGACTTGCCCTGATGCACTGATGTATCTCAGTGCCTCTTTCAGAAAGGAGGGATCAAAGGGAGTAGGGAAGCTACAGCACATGTGGCAATAGTTTAGGATCGGTGACCCAGCTGTTTAGGACAGTGTATCCAGCTGGACTGCTGATGCTAAATTGGAATTTGGCTGTGATATTGGAGTTAATTACTCTTCTTACTAAATGTGCTAGATCATTTTTGTGTGGCTGCAGTAATTAGGGCTCAGCTTTACTGTTGCATGTGATGAGGAACAACACTTTTCCTTAGATTCAGCTATGTTCATGTAGCTTCTGCAGAGCCTGCATTTAGGAGCAAAACGGGGAGGCTGTCTGTGTTTCTGTGTTACAAGGAAGATCTGGGACCCCCAGCCTTTCCTCCGGGCCCCATTAGGTTTGCTGTCTCTTTTTGCCCTAGGACATTGGCTGTTTGTGGGTAAGATGTGACTTGCTGGAAGCAGCACAAGAAATAGCAGTGGAGTGCATGAGATATCTGCTAGAGGCAATGAAAATACTGCTTTATGCTTCTAGTGAGACCTCAGTTTTGCATTGTCTGACTTGCCATGTTTTTCTGGAAGGAGAGAGGTTGATGGGGATGCAGACCCAGTGATGGCCCAAGTGGAGATCATTTACTGTTGTCCTTTTTGCCTGGGTGAGTTGTTAGGGAGATGGCATCTGAAGAGAGGAGGGTGTCCTAATCTGCCCACTTTGCATGGAGGGAGCAGTGGGTCTCTGCTGCTGAAGTCTTTGGGTGTGGAAGTGAAGGGTGAGGAAACAGGCCGCCAAAGATTGCAGGAGGGACTGGGCTGGGCTGGTGGGGTAGAGGTGGGCTTGTTGGGTGGTGAGAGCTGCTCCAGAGCCAGGTGCTGCAGCCGGTGAACCTGCTGGCTTGAAGAGTTAGGAATCACAGGGTCAAGGATAAAACAGCACAGTGCAAAATACCATCTCTTGATATAAAAATAACAAAAAATCCCCTTCCAGGCTGTGATGTTTTGGATGGGATGTGTCCAGCTAGCTGGCCATCACTGGTGTGGCAGCTGGCTGTCTTGCAAACCTACATCGCTGTGCTGCTATCTGGATGGAATCAGCATCCCCTGTCCTGTTAGCCCTTCCTGAGACCTGTGGAGAGTGGTATTGGCAGCTAAAGTGTGCGATCCTCAGATATCTCCATGCGTCCTATTGGAGAACATGCTCCTTACTTGCACTGCCATCTGCCGTGGTGTCTGTCTTCTAAGCCCATGTCCCTGCCCTTTGTACCTGCAGTCTCCCACGGGCACACAAAGAAATTCAGAGTGCTGTAATCTATGCAGTATCTTTTCTTTTATCCTTCTTGTCTAGCTTGTGCTGCAAAGCTTTGAAGCAGACGTTTTGTCCCATATCTAGAGCCTCATGCCTGGATCTAGTTTATGCTTATATAGAAGTGTGAGGGCAGCCAGAGGTTCTCCAGGGTCTGATAGAAGCCATACATGAAATTAATCCAAATTAAACTGTTACACATTCTGTGATAAACAAGAGGTTACAGCAAGGACTCAATATGCTGCATAGCTTTGAGACTATGAAGAATGGGAAGTGAATGCTCCTCTCAAAGTTGGCTGTGCCTGTTTGAGGCTGAGTGAAGTTTGAAACAAGCCAGGACACCAAGCCCACTGCGTAGGAGTTTGCGAGAAATGAGGCAGATTTATGGGAGAGGACTGTGGGTACAGGGAAGCAAAGGGCTGCTGGTGATGAAGTAAAGTAGCTTAACTAAACGTGGCACTGCTCAGGGTGAATCTGTGGTTGAGGAGGCATGGAGAAGGGAGAGGTAAGGTTGTGTGCCCTGCTAACATGGGCAAACTGGAGCTGGTTTGCTTACATGACAGGATTTTGCAAGCTACTGTAGTACACCTGCTTCCTCCTTGTGCTTCGCAGTGATGGAGTGTGTGGCAGGCATGTGGAAAGCAGGGGAAACTAACCTAGTTGGAGCAGCCTTGAAGTGGATGTGTGACAGCCCTGCTGCTGCAGAGCCTCTTGTGGAGGTCAGGCAGTGATGGAGGTTGGTGGCCAAACTGTCAATAGGGAACTTGGCTCTTCCCACAGTAGTGGGAAAACCTGTTGCTGGGGCTGGTTCTGGCCCTTGTACCCCTTTCCCAGTGTATTCCCAGTACTGGAATAAGGGTGTGGTGGACTTCCCAGCAGTGATAGCATTAAGGAAGCTTCAGAGGCTGAGATGATTTTCCCTGGATGGAGTCAGAGCCGGCTCCCAGAGGCATGGGCTTTGCTGGCTTGTGTCTTTGGAATGGGCACAATTCTCCCAGTGAGGTTTTTAGGCCTTATGAAGAACAAAAAGCATACAAAAGCATGCATGCTCTGGGAGGTGTGCTGGTGTCAAAGAGCAGTTAAGGCATGAGATGGACTCCTGTAATTTTACATTCAGGTTTACTCTGGGCTTGAACAGTCAGAGCAGCCTGATGCTCTGGAGGGTTTGCAGTGCCACTTGCTTCTCACAGGGCTGGAAGTGGGGAGGGATGGATGCTCCCTAGGAGTTTCAAACTGCGGGTCTGTACGGGAATGCAGCAGTGCTTCTCCACGGGAAGGCAGCATCCACATGGTCTGGCTGCCTCTCCTGCCTGCACAGAGATCATGTTGAATCTGGTGGATGTAAATAAACTTGCAGCCTTTCTGCAGAGCTCTGATGGCCAAAGAGAGGCAGTTTCCAAACAAAATGCCGATTCTTAGCTGCAGTGCTGTGTGCTAATAGCGCCTGTATTGGAGAAAGGAGCAATTCTTTATCACAGTGTTTGAATTGCAAGTTGATTTTTTTCAATCATGCCGGTTGGGAATAAGGGATGGGGAAAGGAACTTTCTGACTCTGCACTTGTGGGTCCCTCCTTCCTATGGGCTGTATGCTCAGCAGTGGGACCGTATTAACTACTTGTGTTTGGATTTCTAGAAAAGAGGTTTTCTCTCGAGATTTCCTATTGTAATTCACATCTGTGAAGCTGGATGCAGATGCTGCCTGTCAGGCTGCAAAGATTCATGTCCAGCTGTGTATTAAAGAGGGGGAGAGATGTTATTTTGGCATCTGCAAAGACAACTTACTAAAAATAGGCTAAAGCCTATGAACCCAGGAGCAAAAGTAGTTGTCCCAAAAGTCTTAGTTGAGGCATCTTTCTTTTTCTTTTTACCTCTTAAGGAATATTTGTTTGGAATATGCTCTCTGTCTTGGCGTTTGCAGCAAAAGCTGGTTGTGTTCATTCTGGAGCTGCTGTTGGGTGGATGGAGCCAGACTGAGCTCTGTTTGTAGCTCTGCCACTTGCTCCCTCTGAGGCCTCCCGTGTTTTCACTGTTTTCCTACTATCTGGCTTTTTAACTATCTTCCTACTTTGGAATCTCAGCCACCTCCAAGACAGGGCTGCCTGAGTAAGTGACGTGCAGAGCCCTAGTGGTGTGTAAGGACAGACAGTGCAGCTGAGTGGGAGTGACACAGGTGATCAAGTAACACATGGAGATGTTGCTACGTTGAAGCAAGAGCTTTCTTGTGGTTTGGGTCGCTGCCTCTGGCCATGGTCTTGTGTATTCAGTAGGGGAAACTGCTCCCATATATGTAGCAGCCTTTGTCCTGGGGCTTCTTTGTTGTTTTGAGTCCTCTCTGTACCTTGATGCTGTCTGTCTTTCTCTGCATCTCCTGCTCATCCCTCTCCGGTGCATCCTCTGAGGTGACCTTTACTGGAGACTCACTGCTAAGACCCCATACAGGTTTTGGAACTACCAAGCTCCATCCTTTGCAAGGCTGGGGCCTCTGGCAATGGAGAGCTGGCTTTATTTTAGGAAAGCAGAGTAAAGCAGATTAGTATTAACTTGCCTTCATGGAGCTCATCCTGGCTGCAGCTCAGTTTGATTATGTTAGTGGGTACCCAGAGAATTCCAAATTTTAAGACTGAAACAACTTTGCCTGCGAACGGTTGCTTGGCTGTGCTCTCATAATTGTTTTCTGTTCATTGA